>CM031240.1:886972262-887267262 GCA_018340775.1 Taxus wallichiana var. yunnanensis | reverse complement strand
GCGCTTTTTGCAAATAGGGCGCAAAGTGAATTTCAAGCCCACAAGCCCAGGGGATCTTGAAGCCAAATGAAGAAAAATGCCTAAGGCCCGCAAAGGGCCACGTGGCCATGTTGAAAATTCAAAGCGGGAAGGAGGTAATTTGAACTTTTGGCTTGAATGGCGTAAAGTATAAAAATGAGCTGCGCCTCCGCCGATGCCCAATGAGCCACGTGTCAATCCCAAATTACATATGGGTCGGCGAGCCTTGGAGTGATTTTTGCCCAAATGGAAAATGCAGAATGGTGGGCCCAAGATGATTTTTTTCTAAAAGTGAAATTTTTGCATTTTTTCTTTTTGGTACCAAAAGGCACAAAATGAGTTTTGGGCCCATGGACCCATTCTCGCTAACTCGATTTTTTTGCCATTTTTGCCATCTTTCACCCAGTGCACGAAATTCAACAAGTTTGGCACCATTGGAAATGTTTCGACCTCGCCTCACACATGGCAGCCTAAAACTTTCATTTGGACAAGGTTAGGTGGGTGAAAATGGGAAAATGTCTTTTAGGCCATTAATGTAGAATCCGATTACTTCAACTACTAGATCTGATTTGATTCGATCCACCATTCTTCCTTCTTCAACATGCTAAACAAACATGGGGAACCGACTTGACATATTGTGGATGGATTGCAATGGGCATTGATGGTTGGTGGTTGGATTTTAAGAGCAGAGCCGAATTTCTTCTCTCTTTTTCTAGTTTTCATCATCTATATATCATAATACTTCTCATTTGAGAAGAAAGAGACATTCGGGATGTAGGGAAACTCACAAATTATTTTCTCGACTCCATTTGAGTTGAATACCTTCTCATATGCCTCGACAAATAGATTTGTGCCTCTAAGCAAGAATGTAATGGTTTGTGCACCTTTTAGAGTAATAAAAACGTGTTTTTGTTGTATTTATTCAACCCTTTGCATTGTTTTGTTGTTTCCCCATGCCTCTCCCTTCAAAATTGTTCCTTGTGCATGTATTTCACATTTACAGTATAGGATGTTTCATGGAGTTTTAATGGTGGATTTGGATTTGGGTTTGTGTCACTTCTGTTTGACCCTCCCATCTTCTTGTTTCATCCTCCCTCAATAGAGCATCTCACCACTTTCTTTCTCTCGGTGTATCACCACTTTAGTGTAGGCTTCCTTTCTCTCTTTTTTCCTGGTTCCTTGGAATGGTTAGATTAGGATAGATTAGCTTTCCTACATTAGAGTAGCTTGTGGTAGGTAGTTTAGGAACAAGAACCATCTTTCTCTGGAGGATCATCTCAAGTTTGCAAGTCCCACACTTGAGAGATGATCCAATTTATGTAATCACACCGAATGCCCTATTTTAGTCATTTCACAATCGCACCATTTGGGGTGTTGTGATTTTGCACTAATAGTTTTGCCATACCCTGGTGGGATAGGTTTGAAGCACCTTACCACTTCATTTTATCAAGTTGATGTGTTCTTGATGAGATTCATCCTTTGGAGGCACATGCAAAGCACATCTAGCGACTCCATCTGGTCAATAACCCAATCTCTAAAGTTACAGACCTTTTTCCATCCATTTTCATTCATTTTCTTCCACATCTTTCATTTTCTTCCATTCCATGAGGTTGTGCAATCATGACTTCATTTCCATCTTAGAATTCACACTTGCAGTAGTAGTGCTATTCAGATCCATCTCCAGGTTACTTCAATACACCTCTAGAAAGGTTTCACAATGAAAATCAACACTATGGATATCCAGGTGACCCAGATTCAAATAATTTTGGTCATTTTCCAAACTATACAACTATTACAGAGCATGGATATACAGATTTTGGAGATAGTTTCACACATGAAGAAGTTAATCTATTGGATAAGATTAAAAAATGGAGCCTAGCATGGTTCATCAAGGGATACAATAAAAATTAAGGCATTTAGGATTGTTTATAGGGCACCTTGTCCATGGGAAGGCCCTATGCCAAGACATTTCAGCCCTCAAGAGAAGCTTGACTTCATGGTTGAAGTGCTACCTCAACTTGCACATTAGATTGAGGATATTGAGGCTTATGATTTGGACATAAGACAACCTTATCAATGGGTAAGTCCACCACCTCCTATCTCTTCATTTTCTCTTTCTCAAACTTTATCATTTTAGCATGATTAGGATTCAAGCCCCTCACTTGTCCCAATTTTTATTTCCCTTCTCCATCTCCTAATCTTCCATCTCATCTTAATTATTCTACCCTTTTCCCTTCCAAGTAGTAATTCCCTCAAAATAAACAAGAATTTCCACTTCCCTCACCACCACAAACAATTGCAAAGCTAGTTGAAACCCCATCCACCCCTCCTCTTGCTTTCCCAATGCCATGTTAGGAAGAGACTCAAGAAGCCAGTCAAGGAGAACAACAAGAAGAAGAACCCAAAAGTGAAGAAATGATAGAATATCTAAAGCGTTGGGATTCCAGGTTTGGGTTTACAATGATCCCCTTGATGGTTAAGCCAACAGAGGAGGTCAAGGTTGAAGAACTAGTGGTGGCTGAGGCTGAGTTTACAACAAAGAAGGATTAAAAATAAGAAGAAGAAGATCGGCAATCTATTTTCTCTAAATGCAATGTCCCTAATGGCACCTTGTCTGAAGAGAATGCTGATCTAATCCAAGTTGCACATCCAATTAAAGAGGAGGAACAATCAGCTCCAATCCCCATTGAAGATTAACTGGGAGAGATCAAATCAGAGTTGAAACCACTAGATGAAGGAAGCATCATTGAATATTTTTTCCTTCATTTCAAGGGCCTTATTTGATTACTGAACCCATGATGGAGGAGGATCATATAGTTTCAAAGGCTCCAAGTGCAAAGTAGGCCACAGAAGAACCTTCAGTTCTTCCTCCTACTTCATCCCCTTCAATCTCTAATGTTGAAGAGGAGTTTGAGCTTTCAAACTCCATGTTTAAAGAAGAGGGGAACCATGGTGATCAAGTTTCAGATCAGGAGGACACCATGGAGGAGGTTGAGCACATGCAACAGGACAACAAGGAGGTAGATTATCTGTCAGAATTGGAAGATTACTTTGATGGAGAGGAGCCCAAGGAGATCACATCATTTTCTCCTCCATCATCCACATTCCAAGCACATGAGCATGCTGCCATGAAGGAGAACATTCAAGTGCAACAACCTACACTTCATGAAAGCCCTCTAGAACCAAGGTTGGAAGATATAAGTCTTCCATGTTCTTCAAAAGAGAAGGAAGGGAAGGAGTAGGAGGATGTCATCATCCCTCTCACACCATCCATCCAGAAGATCTTCCAGAAGACTCCATTCTTGGAGTTAAATATCAAAGAAGTGGGAAAATTCAAAGGATTAGACCTTGCCCAATCAGGTACTTGGCTTCATTGGAGCCAAGGGAGAATCCAAAACTAGTCATGCTTACTTTTGAGCATGAGGATGAGTTTCAAAGTACCAAGGATCAGTTGTAATGCCTCTTCAATCCAAATACAAAGAAACTAAAAGAGGTATTTGTCTTGTTTCCAGTTAACACCTTGATGATTTGGGTGGGGAATCAGCTTATAGTTAGTTTTTCACTCATGCAAGCAGCCATATTCAGTGTCAAATCATTTGCATGGCTGCCCTTCTTGAGAAAGGAAGCTACTTCTCCACCGCCAGTTACAGGATTTGTTTGAGCCATCTTTCTCTTTAGTTAAAATAAAGTAAGTAGGTTTTCTTTTAGCAGAAGAAGTGACTTTACACACTCTGCATATCCCACTTGGGATGTGTATGATTTCCAATTTTGTACATATTGTGCTATGGTGTTTTGTTTCTCTTGCACAGTGCATTAAGAATGACATTTGGTGAGATCAGCTCCAATCCTAGTTTCATTGATTTTCCAAGTGGCTCAAGGATCAAATTTTCAAAGTTCGGATTAGAATCAAGATATCATTCATGACTCCATACCCAATGGATGCTTCAAGGTCACTGATCATCTCATTTAGTAGGCATATGTCCCCTATGAGTCGCCAAATTGTTATCCAAAATAATCTCATGCTTATTTTTGTTAACTTCACCCATTTTTTCCTCTTTTGGTTCTTCAATCTAATTTTTCATGTATTCTAATCACTTAAGGATTCTTGAAAGCATCTTCATCAGGTGGGAAATTTCTTCCCCTTTCTAAAAATACAAAGAATTCCTTCTAACTCCTCATATTTTGCAAGTTACGGGCCGGCAGGCCTTGGGAGGACTTTTTGCCAAAAGCGGGTTGACATACCTAGGGAAGACTTTTCGCCAAGTGGAAAATTGCGATTGCGGGGGTGGCCAGGAAAATTTTCCAAAGTAAATTTCAGTTTAGTGGGTCTATGGGGATTTTTAGAACTTTTTTGCTTTTTTTAAATAGGGCGTAAAGTGAATTTTAGCCCACAAGCCCATGGGGATCTTAAATTCAAATGAAGAAAAATGCCTAAGGCCCATAAAGGGCCACATGGCCATGTTGAAAATTCAAAGCAAGAAGGTGGGTCATTGGAGGCAATTCAAAAATTTTGGGTTGAAAGGCATAAAGTATAAAAATGAGCCATGCCTCCGTCGATGCCCAAGGAGCCACGTGTTAAGATCAAATTGCATACGGGTCGACGGGCCTTGGGTGATTTTTTTCCCAAATGGAAAATGTGGACCGATGGGCCCAAAGATGATTTTTTTACCAAAAGTGAATTGTGGGGCTGTGGAGCAATTTTTGCATTTTGTATTTTTGGTGCCAAAAGGAACAAAAGTGATTTTCGAGCATGCGGACTGTTTTCCTAATTGATTTTCACCATTTTAAACAAACTCGACTCAAACATTCAAATGGACATATCTTTCAACCCAGTGCTTGAAATTAAACAAATTTGGCACCATTAAAAAGGTCTTGACCTCGTCTATACCATGGGAGCCTAAAATTTAATTTTGATGAGGTAAGGTGTGTGAAAATGGGAAAACATATTTTGGTCCATTAATGCAAAATCCAATTGCTTCAACTACTAGATTTGATTTGATTTGATCCGTCATTCTTCCTTCTTTAACACACCGAACAAACATGGGGAACCAAACTTGATAGATTATAGATGGATTCACGATGGGTAATGATGGTTAGTGGTTTGATTTTAAAAGCAAAGCTGAGTTTCTTCTCTCTTTTTCTAGTTTCCATCATCTATATATTGTAAGACTTCTCATTTGAGAAGAAAGAGACATTCTGGGATGTAGGAAACTCTGTCAAATTTTTTTCCCCACTCCATTTGATTTTAAAACCTTCTCATATGCCCGGAAAGAAGATTTTGCCTCCGAGTAAGAATGTAATGGTTTTGCACCTTTTAAAGCAATAAAACCGTGTTTTTGAGGTATTTCTTCAACCCTTTGCATTATTGTGTTGTTTCCATGTGCCTCTCCCTTTAGAAATTTTCCCCTGTGCATGTATTTCATGTTTTTAGGTAGAGGATGTTATGTTTCATGGATTTTTAATGGTTGATTTGGATCTAGGTTTGTGTCACTTCTGTCTGACCTTCCCATCTTCCTTTTTCCCCTGTTTCATCCTCCTCAACAAAGTATCTCACCCCTTTCCTTCTCTGGTGTATCACCACTTTAGTGTAGGCTTTCTTTCTCTCTATCTTTCTTCCTTGGAATGGTTAGATTAGGATAGATTAGCTTTCCTACATTAGAGTAGCTTGTGGTAGGTAGTTTAGGAACAAGAACTAGCTTTCTGGGAGGATCATCCTAGGTTTGCAATTCCCACACTTTTGAGAGATGATCCAATGTTATGAAATCACATCGAATGCCCCATTTTAACCATTTCACAATTAGTCCATTCGAGGGTGTTGTGATTCTTGTACTAACAAGTTTATGAGAAAGTAAATCTTTTTGTCATAGAATACTTGGAGCCTCCCACATTGATATGTTAACATTATGCTTTTTCATTACATCAACAATGTTAAAAGAAGTAATAGTTTTAGAGACAAATTCTACTGTTTTAGCATAGGCTTTAGTGAAAATTGATTCTACTTTAGCTGCTTTTGATATCTGAGGTATAAATAACCTTCTTGGATTAGGTTGTAGTTGTTTTTGCATTTCTTTTTACTAGTTGAAACACTTGCTATTTTTTTGCGAACAATAGAACTAGTTGTTGTTTTTGGCTTATAGTTATTATTTTTGGCTGTAGTTGTTGTTTTTCATTGATTGTGGGAAGAACATGCCTATTTTGTTGTTTTTTACTTTCTACAGCTTTTTCTTGAGCCCTAGTGGTAACTACAATGAAATCATCCTCACTAAAATTGACTAAGTTCTATTCAGGTGCCTTCTAAACATGAGTTTCTTGCTTCCCACCCTCCATTTGAGGCATGAATAAAGTCTTAGGCGAGAGGATTTGCAACAAGACTTATGTTCGAGAAAAGCATTTGGGCAACTTACGCTAAATAAGGTTGATTACAAGGTTGACACCACTCTTATGTAGCCATATTAACTGGGACTAAAGTGTTAGATGAACTAGGAGCTTTTGGGTCAAACTGCATTTGATGATAAGGCTACATATAATTTTGATTATGTTGGTAAGGTTGCATATTTTGCTTGTTTTGCTGATAAGGAGCCTTGATAAGGTCTGCTAGGTAGTGCAAGTCTATTTTCAATTGAAGTCAGCTTGTTTCCCATAGTCTACAAAGATTTAAACATGTCATCTGATGGGGCTGCAACAACAGGTTCTATAATCATGATAGGCTATGGGATAGGTGCTAAATCTACCAAAAAAGGCATTGAAGGCCTTGGTGCTAATTTTCTGGCTTGAATAAGGTTGTTTTCAGCTCTTATAGCAATATCATAAGCATCTGGAAGAGTTTCACCTCCCATAGATTGAATCATAGTTGAAATATCATTATTTAATGCTCTAAGATAATAAAGGAAAGCATGGTCGTGGTTAAGCTTAACACTTGTTGGGATTCTTTCCCAAGTTCTAAAAACAAATGTTGAAACTAGACATAAATTCATGGGGAGCTCTTTTAATGGTAGACAGTTGTTCTATGAGAGATAAATGATCTAAATTATATTGAAATTATTTCAGTTTTCCACCTAACTCATCCCAAGTTCTTATGCTTCCAATCTCTAAATTTCTATACCATTGCAAGGCTTTCCCTTTAAAGGATGTAGCTAAAAGTCTTAAGGCCACATCTTCATGGGTTATGTTATGGACTGCACATAGGGCTGCAACATTTTTATATGTCTCTATGTGGTGTAATTGATTTTCACCAAGAAGGTAGGTAAGTTTTTCATGGCAGCATTAGGGATATCATGATAAACTGGGATTACTAATGGGCTTCCATTAGTAAAGGTCACAAAATTCCTAGGTGGTTGAATAGCCATTTGAAAAATTGGGATACTAAATGAAAAGATTGACACGTGGTGAAGGAATATTGGGAGGAGGATTACCAAATCCAGGTCTATTATAAGGCAAAGTATTACCAACTCTTCTCCTTCTTGCAGAATTCAAAGGTAAATAAATAAACTCAAAAGGAATTCCTCTTACCGATGATCTTGTAGTCACTTTAGGCATGGAACATGCTACAATACTGGTCTGAAATCAGCCTTACGGAGTCACCAAGTAGATCTTTAAATCTTTAAAATAATTATTACAGCTTGCTTGATCCAAAAGTAACTTTTACTTGTTTTAAATTGCTATAGATCTAATTCGTAGTCCCACTGTGGCATGCCAAAAACTATTATCTCTCGAAAGTGCACCCTGTAGAGAGATGGTTATAGGTGTTCTAAGATTACAAAAAGGATCTCTCTTTTCGTAGATACAATGGAAACACCTCAGTCTCATGGGTATACCTATTTTGAGGTGAGTCTCCAATATCAAGGCCAGTCCTTATTGATGTATCTTTATTGATTTTCTAGGGTTTGAGGGTAAAAGAAGACTATAAAAGGATTTAAAACTGAGGTGATACACCAAAATTGTATGAGGTCTTTGATTGAGTACATGCACAACTGATATGGGAATGAATTCTTGGTGCACGAGCCAACAGTTTTCTATAGATTATTAAGGAAAACACTTTGATGTATTGAGGGAAAAATCACAACAATATTGCTAAGTTAAACATACACATTAATATCATGTAGAAATTACTGAATTTGCAATAGGGTAAGATGATTAATCAGGGAATTCAACATTCACAAGATTAATGGAACATACACAAGACTACAAATAATTAGAAAGGTAGAAAATACTTCACATTCAGAGGGAAAAACTGGCAGAAACTACTTCAACACTCTTGTATCTAAAAATCCCCTTTGCTTCCCTTTTTAGCTTTTGCTAAGGCACGCACATATATATAGCAAAAAAATTAATTCACCCACCCTTCCTAAAAATCTAGGCTAAAATTGTACTCGCCCATGCATCCTATTTTTATCCTTTATTTATTAATAAATAAAGGAATAAAATAAAGAAAACTAATACAAAGAGGCATTAATAGCCTTTGATTACATCATAGTCAAACTGCAGTTGATTGTTCTATTTTTAAGAAAAGAATGGGTGAATAAGTTTGCTAATAATAAATCTTGCTTGATGAGCAAGTCTCCTTCTTAGTGCATGCAAATTTGTCCTTTTGTGCCTGATGTGACATCTATAATTTTGATCCACTTGCCTCCTTGGATGCACATGTAAAAATTATCTCCATGTGTGAGATAATAATAAATACTTTATTTGCAATAATTCACCATACATTCATTGTAATAAGGACCACTTTGGGTTCTGATGTGGACATCTTTTTGTCATCTTATGGTCACATGAAGAACTATGCTCCTTGATTTCATAGGGTCTCCATTGAACTTTGCACATAATTTGGTTTATAATCATATAATCATATGTCCTTCGTTTTGACTATATCACCCTTTTTTACATAAGGTTAAGGACTTCATTTTCTACTTGGTTGGCAAACATAGTCATTCAAGGCATAATTTGATTACCTTTGATGAAAGATTTCATAGTGAATAATATAAATTTTACCTTTGTTTCAGTTGACCATGGCATTTATCTATCACATATTAATGATCTGATTACTCGGCATATATGACTTATTTTGGCCACACCTAACTTTGTTTATTATGACAATATTCTTTGATCATTAGTCACTTAAGCAATGGGTGATATTATGAACTTTTGTAAGGTTTATGTAATGATCACCTTAAAAATGTCCTTCTTAATGATGATATTGACCCTTTCGTTGATTGTTTTGGTGGCTCTTCTTTCGAAACTAACCCGAGTGGAGTTAGGGTTTCTTTGCAGCATCGACACATCGGTAATTTCTAACCACGGTTGAATTTGGTGAACTTAGGACCTAAGTCTTAACACCCTTTACGTAAGAAAAATATTGTAACCCTAATCATTTTGGCATTTTCATTCTCGAGATCTATTGAGCTAAGTGAACTCTAAAAAATTACAGCCACCATTGGACGAAGCTTTTGAGCTTGACCTTGTTCCATTATGAAGTTCTTGGAGACTTTTGTGGATTTTATTTTGCATTCTTTGATATTTCTACGATCTTTGGTCTAAAGCCCTCTATGTGATCTCTTGGCCACCATTGTTAAGAACTCGAAGCTTCACTACTTGGCACCTGTGATAGCACTTCGTGAAACTTGGGTCTTCCATCATAAGGGGACTTTGGATGTTTTTTTAATGTTCTATCTTGTATTTGATTCCATGGATGTGATCTTTCAATCCTACACTCTCCACTTTCTCGGATATGAGAGCCCATTAATGGGTTTTACAAGCTTTGAAACTTTTGATATCACTTCATGACATAGTTGGCATCATTCAAGGGTTTGAAGCTTAAACTCCTGTATTTGATGCAGTGTGATTTTCCACTCTCCACTTCCTTGGTTTTAAGAGCCCATTAATGGGTTTTGCAAACAACTAGTAAACTTTCTTTTAATTGGTTTTATTACCACGTGAATTGGTATTTCATGTTATTTTCTAAATTTGGAAACTTCGTGTACTCTATATCAATGAAAACTATGGGGTTTTGAGCTTCTCTTGTGATTTTTGATTTTCCTTGATCATTTTCCTGGTGTGATTTTCTTGAGAAACTCCCAAAGAGTTCATTCCTTAGAGAGGAAAAACCTTCGACACCTATTGGAAGGTGATCATACATTCTCAACCGGTTATGAGCTTGGCTTGATTAATACGTGGAGTCGCTTGCCTTTTAATTTCATGTAAGTGATCGAAATACCTATATCTACTAATACCCATTAATGGGTTTGTCATTTTCGACTTGGGCATGAATTTTCTCTTTGATTAGTTTAAACTTCGTATTGTTTGTCAAGTGTTGAATGGTGATAGACAAAAAATCATGGAAGTATCAATTTTTCTCCTCTACTCTCTAGTTTGATTATTCTAGTTCAAGTTATTGATATTCGATCTATTATTATAAACCATCATATTTGGTTTCTAGTTTATTCATTGTGTATTGCATACACTTCTTCCCGTGATGTGAACTTTCTCGTAAACCTTGGTGACATTGTTAAGTTTTTGAACTTAAAATTAAGGATTCTATCTCCATTTTCTTTGTTATTCTCTCGAGTTTATTCAATGCTTCCAAAAGTGGTTGCTTTGATTTTTTGACATATTTGATGCCATTCTTAATAATTTTCAAGCTCGAGCTGTGGTTACACTAAAATGAGTATGGCTTGTTATATTTTCATGAAGTTGAATCTTGCATGTTTTGGCTATTGTGCTGCCGAACAGTAGTCACCATAATTTGATTCTCATTGGGGTTTCTATATTTCTCCATATTTGGGTTCTGATTTGTATTGTGGGTACTCATATTTTGTTCTATAAAAGGCACCTTAGTCATCGTATTTAGAGCTGAAGCTCACATTTAGCTCTGATTTTTCTTTTGAATCTTGTAGTGAGGTTTTTGATTTTATTATGTTGCTCATTGTTTCGAGAATCTCAATAGAATTTGCTCTCTCAGATTGAACTTTTATTTTGATCCTTTGTATTTAATGGTTAATGCCTTCAAAAGGTAGGTGACATGATTTTCTAAAGCTATCTACCCGTATACTAACTTTGATAAGTTGTTTTGATAATAAAAGTAGTCATTGATAAATTTATTTGCACAAACCAATAGTATTCTATCTCGTAAAATGTTGTCATCATTTGTTGTTTTGATCATAGAGTAGCAATCGAGTTTGTTTATCCATTTTGGTTGAAACTTGAGGATTTGAAATATTTTCACAAGTTGAACCCAACCTGTCTACTACTTGTAACAAGTAATATTGTATGTCAGTTTATTCCTCAAACTTATCCTCAAACCTATGTTATTGGTGGAAACATGTAGCAAGCTGTAATTTGGCATATAAATCAGGAAAAATGAATCTCCAATAACATTCCATTTATGCATACTACTGTGAACTCTATGTAATATACTTGAGAGTGATGAATTTGGAAACCATCTTCAAAAATTGTATTACTTTTCATGTTATAGATCTACGTATAGTTTGTCTCAAAGATTTATCGTTCACAAGAACTATGCCATTGTTGAATCTTTGAAACTCTTTTTGTATTTGACTTAAATGAGATTTACCTTCTGTAGTGCTATATGCATCTTCTGAAAACTATGACTTGTAAATGCAATTTTGACATTTGTATCCTTACCTCCCAAAGACACATATTTCAATTATTCAGGATTTAAGAAAAATGTGTCCATTGACTGTTGACTGAGTGAAATATCTCAGATCCATTTGAACACTTGAACTTGGCTTCATTGTTTATCATTTAGAGATATTCATTCTTTTATGGTACCTATATTTGATTTAGTTGACGCTTGATGTGATCAAAAAATTTCCTAAAAGTTCTCAAAAAATTCATTGTGAAAATTGTAGATCTAAATAATCAGTTATTCTGAGTTGAAATGTCTCAATCATGTTCTTTCAAAGAAATTGAGGATTTTGTAAAGCATTATGGCTTTGATTCTAGAAATCTAGAATATAAAATTCCTTTGGAGTTTGTCTTATTTTACCATTCTTTTCTGCTTATGACATTTGCTACCTGATTTTGGTTGTAAACTCTATAATTCCTCGATCATTTGTGAGAAAAATTTAAACTGAAGAAATGTTATTTCCATCATAAGTTGTTTTACTTCATAAACTATAACCTTACATAGTCCATTTCAGTTTATAATGAAAATGCATACTTTTGATCTTAATAAATGATGCAAAAATTTGAGTTCCATTTATGCTTTCAGATGATGATATTATGTACTTGTTCCTATCTGCTACAATTGATTGTACCTTTTAAACTTCAAGCTTTTAACTTTTATTTTCATCGGCATAACTATGTCTTTACTTACTTGGAATGAGAAAGGAAGATGAACAATGTTGTTAGGTCCTTCTTTGTGGCTAAATAGTTTCTCACTCTTGTAATACTATTAGAAGGCATAAGCCTTTATTCAAATGCTTTGATGAGATATTATAGTCTCATTTCTTTTTCGCTTAAATACTACATTTCCTTTTCATTACATCTTTAATATGCATGCTAGAAAATTTAAAATGCTGATTTAACATGGCAAAGCCCTGTCAAAATTTTCTCATATTTCTTCCTTTTATTTTGTTTCAGCTGTAATCTTATCTTTCTAGTTAACTTCAGCCTTTAAATTCTGATTCTTCTACTTCACCTTTAAGTTGTATTCTTCCTCCATACCAATATGTACTTGTGACTTATTCCAATCTGATGTATCATAGGATAGATTTTATTGAATTCTATAATCTTTATCTAATAGTGTGGATTGTAAGACATGATTTTATTTCTTCTTAACTACAACCTGTACCTGCACATTTAAGAAAATAGTTAGAAAATATTTAGGCTTTTTGGCCTCTCTTATGTTCCATAGTCTTTCTTTCCTTCTCTCTCCTCTTACTTCTGAGTGGATAATCATGTATGTTGTTACAGAAAATTACTTTTATCAGTTGTGCCTTTGATCTTCATGTAATTTATATCTCCTATTGTTAAGAGATCCATCTACATGAATTTGGATAGTATAGGAATATGGATTGACCCTGAGCTCATAACTTAGGTTTTCTCTTTTCTATTTTCAGGTACAATGCCTTAAGTAGTGAGATGAAGAGGGATCAAAGCTAGAACTTGAGATGCATCAATGGAGTAAAATTCCCAAGGAAATGATGGGTTCATTCATACTCTTATATTTTATCTTTCATGCATATGTACCTCTTATTTCAATATCTATAAATTACTTTTCGCTTACATTCCATGGCTTGTGTGGAAAAATTTGAAATCCCTTATGAATAAAACATTGAATTCTGAAATTGAGTTGTGTATTTCTTTTTGCATTTTAGCTTTCTATATGGATTGTATGATGAACTAAACAACTCAATAATATAATTTAATGTCTTAATCATGAAGGAAAGAACTTTAAAGAATACCTCCGCAACATTTAGTAACAAACTCCGATTGCTAAAATGGAGTTATGATTATTATTCCAAATTAACAATTCATCTATTCTATAATTCAATGTCTTCATCAAGATAACACATTTGTCCTTTGGGGCTTTGTGTTCTTTTGCTGAAGATAGTCATGAAATTATAGACTATGTGATCTGTTACATTTTGTAACAACACACATAGCTATAGATTTCATGTAATCATTAATTAATTCAAAAGAAACAATATGAATTGAAATAACCTCCCTTAGCTTAGGTTCACTTCACCAATTCCATCCATCATAACGAAGCTTTAAGTTTCCCATTTTTACACAAGCACAAAAATTGTCAACAAAAACTCCTGATGAAATCAAAGAAATGGTACATGGCATGATAGGTCAGGTATAATACACAAGTCCTATAGTTTAATAAACATGATAAAGATGTTGCTAGTATCATTACTAATGGATTTGTAGGCATTCTTAAAGAATGGTGGGATGTTATCCCTACACAACAACAAGACATCATAGTAAATGGTGTTCCTCATGAAATGATAGAGTTGGAGGAGGAACAACTAGCCTTACTATTACAATCCTTATTGAATTCATAGGCACCATTTCTATGAAAATCTCATCAACAAGACCAAGTTCTTAAGAGCTCAGTTGTGTGATATGAAAAAGGTGCATGAATATCAATGCTACATGCAAAAACTATTCTACAATGTTGGAATGCCCTTTGATGCTACAATGAAACTTAAGTATGTGGAATCCTACCCTCCATATTTTTTTGATGAGTACAAAAAGAAATGCATGGTCTTTCTGAAGAAGACATGACCCTTGGTAGGATTAATCAAATCATCAATGAAACCAATAGGTGTCTTTGTCTTGAACGCAAAAAAAACAAAAAACAAGCTATGCTTGCTTGGCTCAGAAGGCTCTAGGAGTAAAATTTTGTACTCAACAAATAGAAACAAATTTTGGTTGTTCTTTGCCAAAAGGAAGAAAGTATAAAAATTCAAGAAAATTTTAAAAAGAAACAACAATGTACTTGATTATATGACAAGATCTCATACAAAGCCTAGAAGGAAATTCTTTCGAAAAAAAATATTTCCCCAAGAATAAAAAGATTGAATGTTTTATCTGTAAAGGAAACCATTACAAGTAGAAACTGTCCACAAAAGGGATAGAAAAGAAAAGGCCAAAGTTAATTTTCCCATGAAAATAAAATCAATGAAGATGAGTATGTTTTAATATCTGATAGTGAAAGTTGTATTTCAGATATTGAATATCATGAGCTAACTATTGCAGCAAATCAATCAATAGATAGTCATCCTCCAAAGAAATTTGTTCGACTCTAACTTCAAGTATGATTCTTTTCCCTCTTTTAACTACAATATGAATAGAAGCTATTATGAACATCCGTTCATACCTCCTAGCTCAATTATCCTCAAACAAAAGCTAGACCAAGTAAAGATAGCACTTGCAGACTATCCTCCACATCTTGTTCATCATCAATATTCCTTGCAGTCACAAGTTCAAGATCTTCAACTTAAACTTCAAGCTAAGCTTCAGATTGAATGAAAAGAGGACCTACAAAAAGCACAAAGAACACAACATGAACAAAATTCTACCATCATCCCAGATGATGATGATTCACATCATGCTTTCTTTCCTCCCAAAGAGGAAGAGGAGGATGAGGACGAGGACGATGGCGTGAATTTCTGACCTATCGAAATTTTCCATTTCTATTTCCTGAAGAAGTAGATGATGAGATAGTACTCCAGCCTCCACCTCCAATACCTAGTCAAGCTCAAGAATTCAATTATATTCCATTACCAGGAACACCAAAATGAAGATTCTAGAGACAACACCAATTACACTACTAGAAAAAGCAATCAAGAAAGCTACAAAAGAATTCCAGGCCTTCTTCAAGAAGAAGAATCTTCTCATGTTCTAGAAAATGATGAAGAAGCAATAGATAGATTAATCATGGACAAAGCATATGAGCAGTATGATGTAGAAAAAATGCAGAGGTAAGTAATGTCAAAACTTCCTGCAATCCTTTTTACCAAATACAATTATGTATTCCCAACATCAAGCCTTACTTTTCTTGATGCCATGATAGATACAGAGCAAAAAATCAGCCTTCTCAAAACTAATGCTATCCCTAGAGATTGTTGGGACATAGATCCCCTCCAAATTAGTTTTGACTCTAAAAAGGTATTTTCCTCTACTCTGCTTTAATACTACCAGTCAAACTAGGAAACATGAAGACAAAATTCAAAGTCCATCAATTTGATTTATTGCATTATGATATGTTATTAGGCTCTGATAATCTCAATAACTACATGCCATATACTATTAGCCAAGAAGAGATTATTTTTCCTCAAGGATCTATTCCTAGGCTTAAGACTTTCCATCTATTATCCCATCAGTACCTAAGCCTACAAAAATTTCTAATCTAGATTGGATTCACAAATCCATATCTCTTAATGCTTCTTCCATTGATGTTATTATCAATAAAATCAAAACAGAATGCACCTCTGATAACCCCCATGCCTTCATTCATCAAAAAAATTTCTGTCAATTAGAATTCCAGACTACTATCCTCCAAAATTCAAAGCACATCACATAGGCATGCCTCTAGAAGAAAAAGTTGAATGCAAGAAAAAATCAATAATCTGCTTAAAGGTGGTTTCATCCAACCATCTAAATCTCCTGGACTTGTCCTTTTTCTATGTTAACAAGAGAGTGAAATAGTCAGAGGAAAAAAGAGGCTAGTGGTTAATTACAAACCACTTAATAAGTATATACTTCCCATCCAACATCCCATTCCAAGAAAAATATGATTTTCTTACACAAATTAGTGGTAGTAAAATCTATAGTAAATTTGATCTCAAGTCCGGTTTTACGTGCATCTTTCCTAAAAAAAGAAGATACTTACAAAACAACTTTCAGCATCCCAGGTAGCTCAGTATGAATGGAAAGTTTTACCTTTTGGTCTTAAAACTGCACCATCCATTTTTCAAAATAAAATGGATCAGATCTTTGGTCATCTAGATAAGTTCCTCATAGTATATATAGATGACATTCTTATATTTTCCCATAATACAAAAGACCATATGGATCATCTGAATCAATTTTATCAAGTTGTATATGAAAATGGTCTTTGTCTCAGTCCTACTAAAATGGAAACATTTAAGGACTCTATTCAGTTTCTAGGTGTTACTCTCAAATATGGACTATCACTATGCAAGACACATTGTCTCCAAAATTGTTTTGTTTCCAGATGAAATTCATGATAAAACTCAACTCCAAAGGTTTTTGGGTTGTGTTAATTATATTGCTGGTTTTTATAAAAATGTAGTTGTTGATCGCCTACTCTTAAATAAAAGACTCAGATCTAATGCCCCAACATGGAATTTAGAAATGACTCAGGTAGTCAAAATAATTAAAAAGGCATGTCAAAATCTTCCTCCCATGTCTCTTCCAGGAAAAGGATTGAAAATTATAGAGATAGATGCTTGAGAAGAATATTGGGGAGTTGTGCTCAAAGAAAAACTACCCAATGATATTGAGAAAAATTTGTAGGTTTGCCTCTGATATTTCAAAGGACCTGAACTCAAATATCATTCCAGTCACAAAGAAATCCTTGCTACAAAAAAATCCATACAAGCTTTTTTGTTCTTTCTACAACATGAAAAGTTCTTATTAAGAACTGATTTGCAACATTTCAAGGGAAGACTTTATAAAGGTGATCCCACCAATAAGACCACCTATGGTCATCTGCAATGATGGGAACAATGGTTTGATGGCTATGAATTTGATGTTGAACACATTTCTGGTAAGAAGAATGCCCTTGCAAATTTTGCAAGCAAGAGAAATTGCCAACATAGTAAGGTAAATTTTGTTGAAGTAAGTACTCAGTTTGTTATGCCTCTCTGGAACCTACAAAATCTAAATCCCTTTTTCAGAGTTCAAGATGAAAATAATGCCAAGATGAGTCAAGAATTTGAATGGTTATCAGATAGAGAAACTATAGATAATGTTTGTAACTATCCTACAACGATCATCTCTTGATACTTTCTCTGATCTTGATAGTCCACTTCCATATCATAAATGAGGTGATCCTATGAGCTCATGCACTCTCAATTGGCCATACTGGTGGTCACGTGATACTGAACTCTAGAAGGATATCCAATAGAATGTACCAAGTTTGATCAAATGGTTCAAAACCAAATACATTATGGAGAATCTATTTTGATCTGGAATGGCCTAAACATCATCCATTAGAATTCAATCTCTGGGATTCTCCAGGATTTCCAAGATACATCAAATTATTTCTTGAAGCTTATATGCCATCTAAGATATCTGATGATCCACAATTACAGATGTCTCCCACTACTGCAAGAAATATTTTGATCCAATGAAAAGACATGGAGCATCAAAATCAAATATTTCACTATTCACTCCTCTTCTATCCAGCCAGCTCATCCTCAAGGACAATTATGGGTAAAGATTTATAAACAACATCATCTATCATTATTACCACCATCTCCTTCTCAAAGGATAATAATTGATCTAGAGACTCTTTCTCCTTCATCATATCCAACAACATCGGCATAAGTCATTTCAATCATGATAACAAGAATTGTATTCATCCTCATCCAAAGATGATTGTCTATTCATCCTCATCTAGGTATGGACCATGAAGACCATTTCCATGTGTCAAAAAATTGCGTAGGAAGGACCTTGGACGCATGTAAAGTTTCAGCCTTTACCATAGGGTGATTGCGACAAGGTCACCACTCCGATCAGACCATAGGAGTAAAAGATAGTGGGTTTGTCTCTCCTTCTCTTTTCTTTGGTCTTGTCATTAAAGATGATGGGAAAACAGTAGGGAAACTTGCAAAAGAAAGATTCCACACTAGTAGAAAAGCACTTTAGTCTGCTATAATGCATTCCATTATGATGCTTTAAAGGACCATTCTTTTCTATTCACTGTTGTTTTGGCCAACAATGTTGTGATAGATTGGAATCTTTCCTTATCATCAGTACTTCACCTTTTTACCAGTCTTCTAGGTTTTCCTTTCGGTTTGATCTGGTATACCCTTGAAAAGATTCTTTCCTCTCTATAAATAGAGATGAAGGATTCATTCACTACCATTGGGTTTTATCAAAGTGCTAGATAGTCATTAAGAATTTTTAAGTTTATAGTTTGCTCTGTGATCAAAGAGTTATGTCAAGGTTTTCTTTGTATCTGTTTGTATCTGTTTGTATCAAGTATGCAATAATATCTGAATAATAATGGAGTTTTTCTCTTAATGTTAGTATTAATTTTATATCTATATCGATCCAAAAATTGAGTGGAAAGGCTACTATTTCTTATAGAATATTAGGCTCTGTTGAGCCCCGTCTATCTACATCTTCCTCTACTCCATCCTTAATGTCTAATAAGCTAAAAATCCATGAGGAAGACCTTTCCCAGTGCAGCCATCCTTCTCTAGTACATGATCCAGACACTGATTGTCTCTAGTGTGACAGATGTCAAGCTCTCGTCCAACAAAAATACATTCCCAAAAATGGTCCCCATATAAATATGAATAGTTGTTCCTTGTCTAGTCCATATCAGACACTTTCCTATGCCAAAGCTTTGCTAAAAAGGGCCCAGATTTCTATGGATACCAAGGAAGCATCAACTTCAATTTCATACATATTATCATCTTGAGAAAATCAACATGCCTTATAAAGTAATATTATAGTGATACAATATCCACCATGGCATAAACTCCTATAGTTTTACATTCTTCACATCCTCCTATACATAAGCATCCTTATACTATGACACTTTATTCCTTGTTTGATTCGCACACACAAATATATTACTCTTTAAGAAAGAGGAATTTCCCTAAATTCTCTAATATATGCTACCCTCTAACAAGAAACACATATTAGATCAACTTATCTATCACATATATTTGTTAAAAAATTTTTTTGTACAATTTAATTGATATATAGATAATGGCCAAAAATTATATATGATTTATTGTAATGATCAATTTTTGTATAAATAATGTATATATATATATAAACATTATTTGTAAAATAAGTAATCATTACAAAAATCTCAATCTTAAATAAGTCTTACTCCTCAAAATAATTCTTCCTTTCATTTCAATGGGGTTTAAAAGCTTGCCATTCATTATTTATTTTAATATGAAAACTCAATCTTTCCCAACAAATTTCTACATCCATTAAATCCAACATTCTTAATTATAAATGGCTAGACTCATCAAACACTCAAGTTCACTAGATATAGTTAATTTTTTTATGTTTTGTTATTTTTTTCTTTTTATTTTTTATTTTTGTGTGTGTGTGTCTATATAATATTTTTGGTGATGTATCATAACAAACATCCATTTTTGTTTGTATTATTTAGTAGGCATGGGCTTGCTTTCATTGTTTAGAAAAATAAATCAATCTTAATATTGATAAAATTAATGCATTATTATTCATATCTACAAATGAAATGAATATGATGGAAACAAAAATTGTCCCTACATATACATTTAGTATGGGTACATATATTCCCCCATATAAGTTTCAATGCCCATTCGACTCATAATAAAATACCATCATCTCTAATGCATATGCATCCATCTTTTCCCACCTTATCTTCTCAAACTCCCCAAGTAGACCATTTTTTTACATATAATATAAGGTGTTACACCATATTGAGAGGTGTACCTAGATATTTTAATGTCAAAAATACAACTCTTACGTCACAATTCATTGGCATTTAAGGTGGCATCCTACTCTTTTCTATAATATTTTTCACTAATGATCTTCCATTGTACAAAGGTATAGGGATCCCAAACATCATCTTTCATATTTCCATGTAGTGTCCGTAAAGTATGATTACAACAATAAAATTTTAAATAATCTATTTCCAATGTCTCAAATAGTATGGATTATAATGGTTCTATAACCTCCAACTTATGTCAATTAAAGGATTAAATATTTTAGATAATGAATTTCTAACACATATTTCAATCAATATCAATGAGAAAATGTGCATGATTGCACTTCATTAAATGGTTTATTGGTAATATGTAAAATGCATTAAAACATAATGTTACCCCTTCAAATGGTGTCAACTACTTTGTCAACACCATTTTTGTTATTGAAATTTCAAAGATATGTTACATGTTGTTAAGATTCCCATATATTCAAAATCTTTGTGTGTGTGTGTGTGTGTGTGTGTGTGTGTGTGTGTGTGTGCGGCCATCTACTATACATCAATGCCTTAAAAGTGTAAGTGTGTGTGTGTGTGTGTGTGTGTGTGTGTGTGTGTGTGTGTGTGTGTGTGTGTGTGTGTGTGTTGCTATGGTTAGTCACATTTCATGCATCCCTTATGAATACTCTTTGCAACTAATGGTATCTACTCTTCTTTTATACAAAATCCTTATAGATATATGGTCATGGTACCAATGAAAAATATATCTCTTCAAGTAACACCTATTCTAGTGGTAGACTCTCCTATGTTACCACCTCTACAAAAAAGTAAGGATGGTTCTAAAAATATTTTCTTCAATGCGTTACAAAGAACCATCTCAAGAAAATCAATATGTCTTATAAAGTAATATTTCAGTAAAAAAATCTCCACTATGGCATAAGCTCCTATAGTTTTATATTCTTTGCATCCTCCTCGACACAAACATCATTATGCTACGGCACTTAATTCCTTGTTCAATTTGCACATAGAAATCTAGCACTATTCAACAACAAGAAGGTACTCTTCAATGCTCGACATAGATTCACATATTGGATCTAGCCATCCTTTTGACATGATCATTCGGTAGCAATTTGCAATAATAATTCAAAAAAATACAAAAAAAATTATAATATTAAAAAAATAAAAACCAATACCAATACCAACACGTGAATTGATTTATTAGTATCCTAATTTGCTTATAAGTTATTTATCAAATGATTTTGTAGATATCATACTCTATATATTGCCTTACAATACACATATAGATGATTGCGCTTGTTGAGGAAACACGTATCTATATCAAAGCCAAGAAATGATATTTGGTGGGCATTCAATACATCAAAGTCATTGAGGGATCAATTTTGGATCTATCCATTTGACTGGTTGTGTATAATAGCTTTAGAAGAAATTGTTCAAACATTTATTTCAAGAGAGTATAAGCAAAATTTATAGTTAGTTTTTTTAGTTTCATAATTATCAGTATGAAGAGAGGTGATTCTTTAAAAAGAGTATTCTAAACTCCATCTCAATTTTTCCAGCTATTATAGGTTTGTATAGAGGATTTGTATAAAGATAGACGGGTCTCCAGTCAAAATAATGATATCTTATTTGAAAGTCGCTCCATAAAACCATACTATATCTATCACATATGTTTACTAAATTTTTCAGTGTACCATATCTATCAAACATTATTACGTCGAAGGCATGTTTCTACCTGCACTTGACCTCAATGACGATGGTGTGGAAGTTACGGTGCTTGTCATTATTCATTTGCCTATCTTTATATGGACGTGTGTTTCTGCATGTGTCTGTGCTAATGGTTCCTATTTTTGGCTGCAGTTGTCACCCCCTCTGTCTGTTTCTGCATGATTATCAACTGTATATAAACAGATCATCTCCATATAATTTGTGGCCACAAAAAATAACAAGCAGAAGCATTTTGAGTTTGTTATGGGATCCATGAAAAAATTGATTAGATTGAAGGGAGGGTGGATTCGTACAGCAAGCTCAACAAAAGTGAGAATATGTTGAAGAAAGGAGACTAATAGAGAGAGTGTTGAAGCGGGCGGATCTACCACGGTGAAAACTATTTTTGAAGCTAAGATTTCGCAGATTTACCACGACAATGTCCCTCATTTTCTTATAACCAGTATCTATTGATTTCTTTATTAACATAACAAATACAATCAATGAAATAGAAATGAAATAATCTAAAGTCTAAAATACGAACAATTCTTTAGAAAATTATTTTCCTGGTCCAGCACGCAGCATTTGAAAACCTAACAGATCCATATTTTCGTAGTTGACATAACTATATTAATGCCATCAGATATCGAAAACAGAAAAGCTATGCCAAAGGATTACACTTTCAAAGATATTAACAAAACATTTTTGCATTCACAACTTTCAAAGATACTAACAAAACATTCATGCATTCACAATTTTAGGAATATGGAATTCCTCTGAAAAATAGTTTCCTTCAGCTTCACACCCAATAAATTGAATGGTTACATTGGCTCAACAAAAAATGGCCCAGAGATGATTTTCTGCATCTGCGTACAATTTGGATGTGCGTAAAGAGGATATCTTTACCCGAGATGTGTAGAAATTATTGATGCAAAATCACAACACCCCCAAATGACCTCGGCTTTGAGTGGGGAATTCGGTGTGATTGCACAACATGGGACCATCTCTCAAGCTTTGTGGGACTTGTGGACTTGAGATGGACCTCCAGAGAAGGTTGGTTCCTTCTTCCTAAACTACCTGCCACAAGCTACTCTAGTGCAAGAAATACTAAGGAGAGGGTGGACAAGATGCACCATAGACCAAAGATGAAGTTCACATGGAACACCACTTCAAAACCCATTAAACACAACTCCCAAAACCTACAATAAACATCAGAGTATGCACAATATACCCTGCAATGATGAGAGGTGAGAAGAGACAATAAAATAAGCAAAGGATGGACAAATGCATCACAAAACATATTTTATTGCTCCAAAGTTCACACAATACATCATCAGTGGGAAAGAGGCAAGAAAATGCCATTACAGAGCCAAGAGAGGAGGCTTAGACTCCACATTCTACCCTAAGGAAGAAAGAGAGAGGGGGGAAGAGAGAAACAATGACCAACCTTTTGAAATATGCCCCTCCTTTACAATATATAGAAGAATAAGAGAGAAGGAGGAGGAAGAATTCAAACCTACTCCAACCACCCCTAAGAACATTGAATCCACCTACCACAATGAAGAGTCTCACTGCAACACCCATGCCCCATCATTGTCCCTTACTAGGAAAGAAAGAGGCCCATTCTTCATCATGGTGGCAGGTGGGGAGACTTGACAGCCTTGAAAATGGTGGACTAAATCATTAATGGTGGTGGGTGAGAAGTCTGACATTGAGAGCTTTCCAAAATGTCCTTTCCCACTCAAAATCAAGCTCCCAATCAAAAGATATGGCTGTCTCTGAAGGTCAAGGTCAGGGAGTTTAACACGGGGCTCTCAATATTTAAAAGAGTCTATCCATACAGGTCCACGTGGCAGCCTCCAAGCATGTTGAAGATTCAGCCCCTTCCTTTCACTCTTGAAATTACACTAAATGACACGTGACACATGGTAGCTTCCACGGGCTCCTCTCGTTTTTCTTTTATTCTTCTAAGTTCCTCCTATTGGTGAGACACTTGTGCCTAACCCAAGACACATGGAGGCTTCACACTCATTTGGAAACTTCCCCTAGATTTTGATTTTGAAGTTGTGTGATGAGACACGTGGAGGCCTCCACATTTAGGGGGCTTTTTGGACTTTTCAATGGCCAACCTTACCTTTTCGGACTCTGACCACATGGTGGTTTTGGCACTCATTTGGGGATTCCTTTTGGGTCGCACCTTTGAAATTGTGCCATGAGAGACACGTGGCACCTTCTCGTGGCTCTTTCTATTTTTTTTTTTGCTAAGTCCCTTTTGTTTGGTGGGGCCATATGTCTTGACCCTAGACACGTGGAGGCTCAACGCACATTTGGGAACCCGCTCCTTGATTTTACTTTTGAAGTTGTGTCATGCTGACACATGGCTCCTTCCACTGGCCTTGCCTCTTTTTAGACTTTTCAATGACTCGGCTTCTATGCTCATTTTTTGCTTTTTTTGGACTGACATGTGACACGTGACAAGGCTTCGCACTTTTTGTTTGGGTCCTCTCTTTTGATGTCATGCCTTTGAATTTTGTTGATGCACATGTGGACAGTGCATCTCACTTAGCTTCTTCTATACTTAGCTTTCATCACATTCGTTTACCTTTTTGGACTCTGAGGACACGTGGAGATTCCACACATTGTTCTGTTTGGGGTCTCCACTTTTGGGTCGTCTCTTTGAATTTGAGACCTGAGCTGTTGAGACGTGGCACCTTCTTGACCTCTGGATTTAAATGGTCTTACATTTTTTAAGACTTAGACCTCACATGATTTCACATTTTTTGGGAACCTTCTAGATTTTGACCCTTTTTTCAGACTTTGACTCACATTGTAGCTTTGACTTGCATGTGGACCTCTTTGTTTGGACTTGACCTTTGGAGTTGCACTTTGGATTTGGTGATGATCCTGTGGCACCTTCACGGGGTCTGCTGACTTTACATTTGGTGAAAAGACTCCCTTTCGGGCTCACTGGCCCATGCTTTAAAACTACGCCATTTTTGTGAAAAGTGTAAAGTTCCAAAATTCTCCATTGCCCTCACTTCCTAGCATTTAATTTACACTTGGAAAAATTTCCTCCACTGGCCCCGCAAACCCACTTTTGGAAAAAGAAATCATCCTCAAGCCCAAAATTCACCCCCTACATTTTCCACTTTAGACTTTCTTTGCAAAAATCCAATCCTTCTTCGCCCAGCCTCCCAGCCCACAATTATAACTTGCCTTTTTGCGAAAAAGTGAAAAAATGTCAAAATATCTCCCCACCTATCCACAATTTGACAATTTCCATTGGCAAAAAATCTTCCCAAGCCCATCGGCCCACTTTTGGCAAAAATCCTTCCAAGGCCCATCGGCCCACCATTTGCAAAATATGAGGAGTTAGAAGGACTTCTTTATATTTTTGGAAAAGGGGAAGAAATTTCCTATCTATGGAAATGCTTTTAGGGACCTTAAGTGCTTAAAATATATAAAAATTCAGATTGAAGCACAAAAGGGGGAAAATGGTGTTAGTTGACCAAAAATAAGTGTGAGCTTATTTTGGTCAACAATTTGGTGACTCATGGGGATCACCTGCCTGCTAGGTGAAATGATCAGTTTCCTTGAAGCATCCATTGGGCATGGAGTCATGAATGATAGTCTGATAAACACAAATCTGATCATAATCTTTAAAAATCTGATCCTGAGCCACTTGGAACACCACTGGAACTGGAGCTGATCTCACCAAATGCTACTTCCAATGTACTGTGCACGAAACAAAAAACACCACAACACACTATGTACAAAACTAAAATCATACATGCTCCAAGTGGAACATGCAGAGTGTGCAAAAGCACTTCTTCTACTGAAAAAAACCTAAACTAACCTAAACTAACCAGAGAAAAAGGGACTCAAACAAATCCTGCAACTGGCAGGGAGAAGTAGCTTCCCTTTCTCAAAAAGGGCAGCCATGCAAATGATTTGACACTAAATATGGCTGCTTTGTATGATGAGTGAAAAACTGACTATAAGCTCGATCCTCCACCCAAATCATCAAGGTATCAACAAACAAGAAAAATGCCTCTTTTAGTTGCTCTTCATTTGGATTGAAGAGGCATTGATAGCTGATCCTTGGTACTTTGAGCTCATCCTCATGCCCTGAAGTGGGCATGACTAGTTTTGGCTTCTCCCTTGGCTCCAATGAAGCCAAGTACCTGATTGGGCATGGTCTGATCCTTGATGTGCCCATGGTTCTGAATTTCAACTCCAAGAATGGAGTCTTCTTGTGGACCTTCTTGGGTGGATGGTGTGAGAGAGATGGGATCCTCATGCTTTTCCTTCCTCCTCCTGAGAAGAACATGGAAGATTATATCCTCCAACCTTGGTTCTAGAGGGCCATTGTGAGACACAAGATGTTGTCCTTGAATTCTCTCCTCCATGGCAATGGAATCATGTGCTTGGAAGGTGGATGATGGAGGAGAAAATGATGTGATCTCCTCAGGCTCCTCTCCATCAAAGAAATCCTCCAAGTCGACAATAATCTCCTCCTCCTTTGTTTCTCTACATGTGCATGTGCTCGACCTCCTCCATGGTGTCCTCTGATCTGCAAATTTTGCTCACCATGGTTCCCTTCATCCTCAAACATGAAGTTTGAAAGATCAAACTCTTCTTCAACATTAGAGCTTGAAGGGGATGAAGTGGGAGGAAGAACTGAAGGTTCTTCTATGGCCTTCTCTCACACTTGGAGCCTCTGAAACTATATGGTTCTCCTCCAAATGCCTGAAATGTACTCCTCTTCTTTTGGATTTGGAGTAGCTCTTCTTCCCATGCTTGTGTTGTAGCTAAAGCTTCCACCACTTGTGGCTTGACCTCAACCTCCTCCATAGGCTTAACCAACAAGGGAATCTTTGTAAACCCAAATCTAAGAGCCAACTCTTCATATTTTCTATCATTTCTTCTTTGTTGGGTTCCTCTTCTTGTTGTTCTCCTTGACTAGTTTTTGGAGTATCTCCCTGACATGGACTTGGGAGAGTAGGAGTGGTGGGTGGGGTCTCCACTAGTTGTTTCCTTGTTTGTGGTGGAGGGGAAGGTATTTCTTTTGGCTCTTGTGGAGGGGACTTAGATTTGGAAGGGAAAAGGGAAGAGGAAAAAGATGAGATGGAAGACTAGAAGATGGAGAAGGGAAATCAACACTTGGGGCAGCAGATGGGAAGCTTGGAAATTGAAGCCCAGGTTGAGATGGTGTTGTTGGGAATGGAGAGGAAATCACTAGATGATGGTGTAGGACTTACCCATTGACAAGGCTCCTTGACACCAAGTTCATAGGCCTCTATCTCCTCAATCCCACTACGCAAGTTGGGGCAACATCTCAATCATGAAGTCAAGCTTCTCCTGTGGGCTGAAATGTCTTGGCATAGGGCCTACCCATGGACAAGGTGCCCTACAACCAATCCTTGAATGCCTTCATTTGAGCTATGCCCTGGAATGCACCATGCTGTGCCTCTATTCTTTGAATCTTCTCCAGAAATCAACATTCTCCATTTGACTATTGTCATTATATGCATACCCTTTTTCTTGATAAGCTCCATAGGCCAAACTAGGTTTTGACACTACTCATATGGGTAAGCATAATGGTTCTAGATCTGATCATAATGCTTGATCTGGAGGAGTTGAAATACATTGAGGTGGAATGCATTGTTGTTTTGCAAGTGTGAATTCCAAGATGGGAATGAAGTCATGATTGCACAACTTCATGGAATGGAAGAAAATGAAAGATGTGGAAAGAAAATGGATGAAAATGGATGGGAAGAAGGTCTGCAACTCAGAGATGGGTTGTTGACCAGATGGAGTCACCATATGTGCTTTGCATGTGCCTCAAAAGGCTGAATCTCACCAAGAACACATCAACTTGATGAAATGAAGTGGTAAGGTGCTTCAGACCTATCCCACCGGCATGCCAAAACTATTGAGTGGTCACACGGGCTTAAGATTTGTTTTTATAATGAGACACCTTGGAAAGATGAGAAAATCTAACCTCAATGTCCCACCGGGCATGCAAAATTGTTGATGCAAAATCACAACACCCCCGAATGGCCTCAATTTGAGTGGGGCATTCGGTGTGATTGCACAACATGGGACCATCTCTCAAGTTGTGGGACTTGCGGACTTGAGATGGACCTCCAGAGAAGGCTGGTTTCTTCTTCCTAAACTACCTACCACAAGCTACTCTAGTGTAGGAAAAACTAATCTAATCCTAATCTAACCATTCCAAGGAGACAGGAGAGAGAGAAGATGAATGAAAGAGCCTACACTAAGTGGTGATACACCAAAAAAGGAAGTGGCTGATCACAAATCCAACTACCTAAAGTGGAGAGAGGTGAGCAAAGGAGAGGGTGGACAAGATGCACCACAGACCAAAGATGAAGTTCACATGGAACACCACTTCAAAACCCATTAAACACAGCTCCCAAAACCTACAATAAACATCAGAGTATGCACAATATACCCTGTAATGATGAGAGGCGAGAAGAGACAATAAAATAAGAAAAGGATGGAAAAATGCATCACAAAACATATTTTATTGCTCCATAAGTCACACAAGTACATCATCAATGGGAAAGAGGCAAGAAAATTCCATTACAGAGCCATGAGAGGAGGCTTAGACTCCACATTCTACCCTAAGGAAGAAAGAGAGAGGGGGGAGAGAGAAACAATGACCAACCTTTTAGAAAATGCCCCTCCTTTACAATATATAGGAAGAATAAGAGAGAAAGAGAGGAGGAAGAATTTGAACCCTACTCCAACCACCCCTAGAAGAGCATTGAATCCACCTACCAAATGAAGAGTCTCCTATAACAATGCAACACCCAACACCCATGCCTCATCTTGTCCTTATTGGGAAAGAAAGAGGCCCATTCTTCATCATGGTGGTAGGTGGGAGACTTGACAACCTTGAAAATGGTGGACTGAAACATTAATGGTGGTGGGTGAGAAGCCGGCAAGAGATTTTCAAAAATGTCCTTTCCCACTCAAAATTGAGCTTCCAAAAAATATGGCCTCTCAAGGTCAAGGTTAGACATTTAACAAGGCTCTCAATATTTAAAAGAGTCCATCCATACAAGGTCCACGTGGCAGCCCCGCATGTGTTGAAGATTCAGCCCCTCCTTTCACTCTTGAAATTTGCATTGAACTGACACATGGTGGCTTCCGCGGGCTCCTTGGTTTCCTTTTTGTATTCTTCCTAAGTCCTCCTATTGGCGGAGACATGTGCCCGACCCGAGACACATGGAGGCTTCACGCTCATTTGGAAACTACCCCCAAGATTTTACTTTTGAAGTTACATGGATAAGACACATGGAGGCCTCCACAGGGTTTTTTAACTCTTAATTTTCAACAACCGACCTTACCTTTTCGGACTTTTGACCACGTGGCAGGGTTGGCACTCGTTTGGGACTCTTTTGGGCCACGCCTTTGAAATTGCACCAATGAGGCATGTGGCACCTTCTGCGGCTCTTCCCTATTTCTTTGTGTTTTGGCTAAGTCCCTTTTGTTTGGCGGGGCCATATGTCTAACCTGGACACGTGGAGGCTCAAGCACATTTTGGGAACCCACTCCAAATTTTACTTTTGAAGTTGCGTTCGCACTTATGGGGTCGACACACATGACACGCTCCTTCACTTGGCTCTTTTACTTAGGATGACTTTTTAATGACCACTTCTACCTTTTCAGGCTCTAGACATATGGAGGGCTAGTGCTTGTTTGAGTCTCTACTTTGGGTCATGCCTTTGAATTTGCGATGAGACACGTGGTGCCACCCTTCCAATTTCTTCTATACTTAGCTAATTCATCGGTTGTTTCTACCCCCATTTGGACTCCTGGGCCACGTGGAATCTTGCACTTTGCTACATTTGGGGTTTCTACTTCAAGGGCTCACGCCCTTGAATTTGTGTTGATGAGACACATAGCACCCTCTCTTGGATCTTTTTTACTTAAAATCGATTCCAACATTCATTTTTTTGACCCTCTATGTGGCGAGCTGGTGTGCACTGTTTGGGGAATGCTACCCTTGGGCTTGGCTTGACCTTTGAGTTGTGTCGTTGGGACACGTGGCACTTCCAAGGGTTTATGACTTTACATTTGGTGAAAAGACTCCCACGGGCTCACGGGCCCGCATGTAAAAATCATCATTGTTGTGAAAAGTGAAAAATTCCAAAATATCTCCCGCAGAGCCGCTCCCTCCGGTGATTCCTAAATTTACACTTGTGGAAAATTTCCTTTACGGCCCTGCACTTTTCTTTGGGAAAATTCATCCTCAAACCTCATTGGCCCACATTTTCCACTTAGTAAAACTAATCCTTCCTAGCTCATGCACAAGCCTACAATTATATTTGTGCCTTTTGTGAAAAGTGCAAAAATGCCAAAATATCTCCCACCCCACCCGGTCCACAATTTTCCCATTGGGCAAAAATCTTCCCTAGGCCCGCCGGCCCACTTTTGGCAAAAAATCCTTCCAAGGCCCGCTGCCCACCATTTGCAAAATATGAGAGTTAGAAGGACTTCTTTATATTTCTAGAAAGGGGAAGAAATTTCCTATCTATGGAAATGCTTTTAGGGGACCTTAAGTGCTTAAAATATGTAAAAATTCAGATTGAAGCACAAAAGGGGGAAAATGGTGTCAATTGACCAAAAATACTACATATAATTGAACAGATAAGATAGATTCAAAGAAATGTCACTCTCTTTCATACAAGAAAAAAAATAATCCCCATATAAGGATAAGATCTGTACACTTGGTTGAACATGACCTTTCTGAAAGTCTATACCCCAAGAAGAGGATGTTGAGCTAGATTTATTATTAATTTTACTTTACCAGGTTGGATGCAATTGCTTGAGAACTTGTGAATTATCCCAAACCATCCAAATTTGACCTTAGGTTGGCTGAGAACTTTTGAATTATCCCAAGTTAAATATTCCAAAAATGTACCCTCTCTAATTTGGAAAACACACATTCAGTTACGCAATAAAAAATAATAGCAATGAAATATATACAATCACAGTGAAATGAAGAGAGGCATACACATTTATTTGTATTTGTGTAGAGCCATGAATTGTAACGCCCCTTTGGGCTTACATGAAATGATAAATCAAATAATTAATGGCCAAACAAAAGACCATCTATCCTGGTAGAGAGATCAGATGCATACCCACAAGTCTAAATTTAGGATATAAACATAGAATTGACGCATCCCACAAGTTGGATTTTAAAATGAACATTGAGGTCATACTTTGTTGAGAAAAACATCAGAAAGCTGCCATTGATGGATCTTCCAAACTTGTTTAAGATCCCTACTAAATGTATTAGGGCTAAGGGCATTAAGAGCAGCCATGGACCACATCTGAAGTAGAATATTTACACAAGTGACATCACCCATGAGACCATTCACTTACCTCATCTGCATTCTTCTTTGTCACTCCCTTGTCCTACCATGAACAGTTTATGAAAATTTTGTAGCTCACTAATGTTGAACCAGCCGATCTCACTTATTTCCTTTTTTGTTCTAGGAGCAAAAGAACTGTCTTCTTTCACTCCCCCAATAATGAACAAGACTACCCTCTTTTCCCCACAATATCCTTGGAGATAATTATGAACATTCAACTGGTTGGATGTGTCGTATCTAGTCTCTTCCATAACTTCCCTGATTGCGCAAGTAGAGTCTGATTCCGCCCTCTTCCTCTTCCATTTGGGAAAACCCCATGAGGCTCCCATGTTCCATCCTTTAACCAATAAGTGTTTGTCATAAGTGGTATCTTATGAGCCCAAAATGTACCCAACCCAGAGTTTATAAGAGGATGTTGGCCTGCATAGTGGATGTACAACTAATAATCCTAATGATTACTTGTTTGTTGAAACCAAATGCCTTGGTTGTCAGTCCATAATTATGATGTAACCAGTCTCTGGAAAAAACTGTGTAAGTTATAATTATGATGTAAACAACTTTTGGAAAAATCGATGTAAAGGTTTTTTGATACCATTGTCTTGGATCAGTGATCCACCATCACAATGCAAATGATGTCTAATTTGGTAAAAAAACTCATGGTCTATGCTGAAATTTGGTTGAGTGAAATAGCTCCTGTACAACTGTAATATTGTCTTTGATCTATCCTTCTGGACAAAGGCTGATTGGCCTACTCAATCAGTCATCTGCATGAAACTTGTACGATTATGAGCACCTCTATTTCCACTTTGAAATAATCTATTGTTACAAAGTTTACTAACAAACTCTGTTTAATGAGATTTGTTCTTTTGATTCTTTTCATTTTCCTATACTATTTTTCATTGTTAATAAACAATTTATCTCATACAGATGACAATGATACTGGTGTGGTGTGAGAACAACCATCGCCTCTATGCTCTGAGAGAGGCAGGTGTTCAGTTTGTTATGCTTGTGTTTAGTAACAACACCTACATATATAGGCACCTCAATGCCTATATGGGCGTGTCAGTTTGTTTTGATTTGGTTCTGCTTGGATACAGGTTTGGTCATTCCCCTATTTGATCACCCTGTTTCCATTTATTTATGTTCTTGTTGTATATATTGGAATTATGTTCCACTGTAGTGATTTGTTTATACCTCATGAGGTTTATACTTCTCCGATTCGAATATATTTTCAAGTTTTTCTCCCATTTTACCTTTTCTTATTCTAAAATGTTCATAGATTTAAAATTAAATTTCCCATCAAAACCACTAAACATTCAAACTTGGCTTGAAAGAAGGCATCAAACCCTGACCAACGTGAGAGCTTTGGCATTATGGCTTACCAAACATTGTTTGGAAAAATGCCATAGCCAATTACACCCTAATGCTGAATACAATGAGGATATGATCTTGTAATGACATTTTTGAAAAGGGAGATCTTTCACAAAGGAGATTCTACCAGGTTGAAACACAAGAGAATAGTTTCATGTGAATAGGATTTGCGGAAAAAACCTAGGCTACGCTAGTTGAATCCACTCATTTGAATCATTGGTATATCACTTTGCATCTACAGATTAGGCAACCTAAACAAACCCACTCCAAATTTATTCTAGAAAAAAATTCATGTAGTCATGTTTTTTCCCCAGCAAGTATATTGTCAGTAAATTTATCTCTCTGAATGTATTTATGTTGTTTTAAAGCAGAGGTAGTGGAAGACAATTTTTGACGTTGTCACTAGAAAATTTTCATTAGTCAAGGGTTTAATTCCTCTGTAACTATTTTACTACTGCCAATGTTTAACTATAAAATCTCAGTTCGATATTTTCTGTGTTTTGAGTTTAAAAATTGTTTTCCTGTTCTACATGTTTCAAACCTTTCTTTTATTAGTTACAGTTGTTTTCCTTTTTTAAAAAAAAATTTTGACTGAACAATACCATTAAAAACACACTCTTAATATAACATGTATTCTTATGTATCCAGTATAATGAACTGCATTAAATCTCAATCAGTTGTAAATGTATTCATGATTATCCCCTAAAATTCTATCTACATAATATGTTGTTTATACACCCCCTTGCAGGCACTCGAAAGATGACAACCACATTCGACGCCATAACAACCCGAATTGGAACTGATTGCACCCGCATACAACAACTACTATCTAAATGTGTACAATAACAATGCACAAAAGCCACAACTATAGAAAATGATGCAATATCCATAATGTTGCGTACACAACAAAGATTAGAACAAGCACATGCTGCACTACAACAAGCAACTCATTGCTAGCGAAGACACTATCCACATCCTTAGAGAAAAATTCTACATAGAATTTTATAAACCCACACATTATGAAACAATGACACTTGCCAAATGTTAGACATCACTGATGCTTGCATGTACTTTAAAGCATGGTTAAATTTTGTATTTCATGTGGATCTGCTCTTCCAACTTTTATAGCAGATTCATTTCCTTTTTGTAAAAAACATAATGCACAATTATGTTTCATTATTCATGTGATTAGCTAAGAGAGTAACTCTTTACATATGTCCATAAAAGAACTAGCAACAATCATTTTATGTATTTGATTACCTTTGTTTGGGATAGTTTTTTTGTTTCTACTTCATGTTTTATAAGAAAACTACCAAATAATAAAAATACAAAACTCTTTTAACAACATACATTGATTTTAAGTACATGATTCCTTACATATAAATACATTAACACAAAAAAATTGCAGCTTTGACAAGTATTGTTAATAAGTTGTTATTAAAATTGATAAAAAAGCTTTTTTGTTAACCACCATGTCTTAATTACTCTGTCTAAAACAGAACCATTTATGTATGTCCCAATTCATTACGACATGTTTTTTTTGAAAGGAATGGTTCATCGCGCACTTGTAACCTCTAACCCCATATACAAGACCATAATAACATTTGATCACTATAAATTCCTTGCATAGTATGCTAACATGTCACCTGGCACTGTTTAGCCATAGTTTTCATCTTCCCGTCGATTTCAAACCAACCCCAAACAACTTTCTGTTTCAATTTTTTTGCTTCAACAATTTAACTACAATGTTTTAAATTCAAAAACAACATAAATTTATACCAGTTTGCATAGAAAATAACTAAACAATTATAAAAACAAACAGTACCAACACCATCTCCATTTCTCGCCTTTACATATATTAGAGACAAAAAGTACAAGTTTGTCTCTAAATTACAAATTCGTCTCTAACTTACCTTTTTGTTTTGAATATATTAATTTTATTGTAATCTATTCTATTTTTCTCGCCTTTGACCGCTAGCTGTCACAAGAAGGGAATGGAGGATTTGGGGAAACAAAGTCGAGGGTTTGTAAAAAGGCTCGCATAAATTTCTGCAAGAAAAGAGGGAGGTAAAGGATTCATGGCATCACCAGACCTGCCATTCGATGTCTCGCTAGTGGGTAGGAATCACCGTTATCTCTCCAACAGGGTAGGCAGTAAGCATTTCAATGGCTTTATATATGAAGAAAGAAAAAAAAGGGACTTTTTCTTCTTTGATAATTCCATCAGGGATGTCATCAGGTAAACTGAGTATGTGTGGTTGAAGATATTGTTTATGCCCTTGACAGCAAGGCGGGACATTGTATGGCTTCAGTGAAAAAGTAGTGCGAAATATGTCACAAATGCGGGTGTAAAAGATGTCTACTTTTCTTCTCCCAGTTATTTTTGTCACTCCTTAAAGTAAGGTATTGTATGGCAATAGGTGCTAGATACGGGTATAAATCTAAATGCATTAATTTTGGTGTTCAGGGTATTTTCCGGGGAAGTTGTATGACCTGGACTAGTCAAAATATTGAAGTCTAGATTAGCTCAAGCAAGTGGTGGAGGTGTTCCGTCAGAATGGAGTGTGGTGCGTGGTTGAAATTTTCATAAACCACAGGAAGGGATTGAGGTAGGATGACAAAGGAAACTGGTGCATATTTGATGACACAATGAATGATGACCAGTTGGACTAGGGTGCATGGACCATTTCTCCCAACAATAAGTATTACCATGCCTATGGATCATCCGCTAATGCCAAAATGGGCAAGGACTACAAAGTGGATCCCAACCTGGACCACAGAAACCCTCGAGTGCAAAAGGATCTTTCCGACTTAAGAAACTGGCTCAAATCAGACATCAGCTTTGATAGCTGGAGATTCGACTTCGCCAAGGGATATGCCAGAAACCTATAAAGCACCAATCCCATGTTGGCCTTGGGAGAGGTCCTCTCTATTGGAAATAACCCAGACATTGTATGGGTTTTGATGTCTATTTTTAACATCATTGTTTTGAAATAACCCTTTTGTTTAATATATCTATGGAATTTTTAAATAAAAGAGAGAGAATGGACTCGAGTCTATATCAAGTTGAAACAGAGTGGCATGGTCTATATCAGGTTGAAACAGAGTGTAGAGGAAGGGTTTCTAGGAAAAATCTTATAACCATTAAAGATCTATAATGATTATAGCCTGTATAAAAATGAAAAGGAAGAAATATGGAGGCATCAAAGGATCACACCACCCAATATTTAAGGTAACTTAGGAATTTTTTTGTTTATTTGGGCATTGATATCCTTTAAGACTACTAACATGAAATCAAATTTCCTTGCTAACCTGCTTTTCCTATAGGATTCTCATGTTCCATTTCCTGTGTGGTGTTTGTGGCCAATTGTGGGAAGCCATGCTATAATATACATGGGTGTTTCTACTGGAAGATAGTTTAGCCATGTTCTAAAAATCCATTTGGAGAGAGTCGACTCACAGGGCTTCAATTTTCCTATTCAGGTATTTTCTTTCCTTTTTATTTATTATATATAAAGTCATGGATTTTAAAAAATAATCACAGCTATGTTTGAATCCCCGCTTTTTTATTTGTGAATATTTTCATGTTTGCATGGTACCCTGTTCAACTAGGGAAAATTTTAGTACCCTGTTCTAAGTATAATCAGTCATTTCTTCCAAATCTACACAGATCTCTTGTGTTTGCCAATGGGTTGACTCATTGAGTTTAAAATTATAAGGAATTCTTTAATGGTTATGTGACTAGATTTAGGTACAAGTCTTCCTTGTATACAAATAACCAACATTAATAGATTAAGAATTTAGGAAAACATACAGTTTCTTTGCATGAATTTTTAGGTAGTGGTTGTGGAAAGATTAATCCCATATTTAAAAAGATTCATTCCTCAGTATATAAGGAGGAGTATTCTGACCCCTTCAAGTCAAAACTAAAATTTTGAAGGGGTCAAATTATAAGGAGGAGTATTAGGTAGTGGTTGTGGAAATATTAATCCCATATTTAAAAAGAATCATTACTTAGTATATAAGGAGGCGTATTCTAACCCCTTCAAGTCAAACCTAAAATTTTAAACATATATATAACTTTCAAGACACTAAGTATGTGTGTAGACTACATAGGGGTTGACTCGGTGAGTTTTAAAAGCATAAACTTTTTTTCTTACTATGTGCAAACAATAAAATTGGAATTATGCATAGTCCTTCACAAGGATAATAGCTATTTATCTTTACTTTGATAGAGAATAGCAAAAATAGTTCTCCAAAACAAGGGAAATTACTTGAACACTCCTTTAAAATGCAAATAGGAATATACATAATGGTTGTATTTGAACTGAATTACATTAACCTCATCAAGAGTTTGGTTCATAACAAAAGTAATTGCAGCAGTTCCATTTTGATAAAAAAGATATTTTCACATTTTTATGAATTTCTCACTCGGGGCTAATATTATGAAATTTACTCACAGATTAAGAAGGATCCTACAGGGAACATTCCCATAGCATAACCAAGTTAGAGGAAATATACTTGTTTTCTACTCAGAGGTTGTTCATTACTAAGGCTTGATTTTTAAAAATGATTGTTCCCTATTTTTTTCTTTTATTCCACCACAAACACACATTATGCATTGTTAACTAACAAATGGGTGACACGCTCTTAATCTTCATGGTTAGGAAGAGAATTTATACCCTAAATAGATCATAAGTTATAGGAAATAAACCACCTTAATAAACTTATCCCTTAGTTAATTAGACCTTGTCCTCAAATTTTTGCACAAGACCTCAATTCCATAGGCTAATGTCATATCTCAATTTAGGTGTACAATTTTTGTTTAAATGTGGGAGTCAGGTACTTTTCCTATCATGACACATAGCCATATCCCATGGTGTACTGCATGTTTTGAAATAGTATTGAATTGATTAAGAATATTATGTCGTAATTCAAAGAATTGTTGTCAAGTCATCAAAGTAGATGCCCCACTAACCCATGAAGTGAGTTTGTTGCAACAATATTTGCAAAAAATATATGTAGTTGGTTGTCTTCTATTATTGTAATTGAGGTGTTTAGGAATCCCACAGATCATGGATGTTCTTCTTCAGATTTCCAAGAAGGAAAGGTTTGATTTACCAATGAGTTTTGTTGCTCACATTGCAAGAAAAGAAAAGCTGAATCTGAGATGAGAAATCATGTCCCTTGAAGCCTGCAAAGCCTACTAGTAATGACCTTAAAATTTAATCTATGATGCTTATCTTTTCTTTAAATGTATATTAACTGAAAAATGACCCAAATAGAACCCTTGACTGTGAAAATCAGCTGGCACAAAGCTACCTATAAAAGAGAAATTACCACAAGCCCACAGTTTGTGTACATAAAATCAAATATGAGATGGCTATTTTGGGACTAAACCATAGCAATTGATTACTATAAATTACAAGAATGATAACACAAATAAGATCTATATACCAAGAAAAATGAAATGTTCATTTATGACATATATGCAGAAAAAACATTTTGATACAGTGTGAATGTCTTCTGATACAGATATCCTTTCCAAGAAGACCAACCAATTCCTGTGGGTTGGGATGAGGTAGTAATAGAAATTGCAATAGATATATTGATGGACCAAACCTCAAAAATGTACTATCCTCTCTAATCCTAGTTAGATTGTTTATTACCAAAATTTATAAATAATTATTTAGAGTTTTCTCAATCCAATATTTCTTACTAACTCTCAATGAGTCATTTATTAATAGAATTATACATTCTATCTCAAAAGCTTGAATGATCTAGTGGACACTTATTATCTCCATTAACATTAAAAGAGTTCAACCATACCAACTCCACTTCACGCTAATTTCATTCATTAATATTAGTGGAGATCAACCATCCCTAATACTTATTTTCTATTCTACCATCACCCATCCCCACTTTTAAGTGTATTTGAGCATAAATAGTATTCATATGGGAACCATTCTATTCCAATTTTATCCTAGTTTGTTGTTGTGTTACTCCACTTAATATTTTCAAATATAGCCTATATTTTTGCTCAAAGAATTTTCCAAACCTAGGAATAAGTTACTTTTATGTGCTCCCTTTGTTTATGTTTGCATTGTAAAGTCTTATAAATTTATAACTATACTAACAAGGAGGCATACATTAACCAAGATTAAAGATAGTTTGGTTAGAGTAATAATCCACTTGAAATAGAAGAAGGAAGAAATCTGTCCCATAAAAACCAAGAAACTTTTATAATGTTTTTAAGCAAGAATTTATAGGCTAGAAAGCAGGTTTTACTTAGTATATTACTGCTCCTTAGAATAGAATTTTCCATTGGAATCCTCTCTAATGCAAAATCACTTCAAGGGAAGCTTTGAACATTGCTTTCTAATCAGTTTCTTTTTTTTTAGTAGGAGCAATGTGTAATTTATATTATTGGTTTATTCACTAACTACAAAATGATCACTTCAGTATGATTCTTTCTTTTCTTATTTGTTTAAACATTTGATATGTGAGGTTTAGCTTGGGGTTTTTTTGCACCAACCTCCACAAGTGAGTATAGCATGTAAAAAAATTGTTCATTAATGGGTGCATTCTAGATGAAATAGGTAAGAGGTTTGGTAGGCATTGTAGTTTGTATCCAAATATATAGTAATTACTATAAGATATTATGTAATCCTTTTAATATATGCACCCTCAATATATACTTGCTTAAAATTTGATAGAAAAATTATCATGAAAAAGAACATTGTTTGTAGCTTCATAAGTTCCATGAGTATATATCTTTTATTGTATTATTACAAACATTACATTGTGATACATATATGTGTATTAATTGCATGTGTAATGGTTTTTTATCAATTATGCTAAAGTAAAAAAATGTTATTGGAATCTTTATTTTATACCCCTTTCCCATTTTGATGATATTATGCTAAAGTAAAAAAGATATTTTGAATAATATTCAAAGGAGTTTCATTGAATTAATGGAAGTGTTTTCCTTGTTCACATGAGTATGCTGTCTTTGGAAAACACTTGAAAAAAAATGTGTTTTTTGTTCAATATATATATATGATTTTTTGGAAAAGAATAAAGGATAAATGATTTGGGAATCAATAAAATATTTCATTACCTTTCTCAATTTACATTGTTGTTTTAGGATTGAACATCTAAATGTGAATTGAAATCTGTATGAAAAAAATGTCTATATGCTTTTACACGAAATATATGAAAATTTGAAATGAGACATGTATCTTTGTTTTGAATAGTTTTTTTGAATCAATTAAATGTGTTGGATTAGGAGGAACACATTATAATGCTTTGAAGAAGAAAATAGCAATTAGACATTTTAAAGTTTGATCTCCATATTGCAAATCCTTCAATTTGACAATTATTTAATCCCAAATGCATAGATAACATCTTATTGTGGATCCTAACAAATAAATAACAAATGAAACATTAATTTTGGCATAGAAAAAAAGAACATCAAATTCATCTTAAATCAACACTTAAAAATTCTTATAAAAGTTTTAAAAATCGAAATCTTTCATTGTAATAGTATTATGTAAAAATGTAAATGTTCAAATTATAAATCAATCGTAGAAATTAATACTTGAAATCTCTCCCAAATACACATGTAAATTTTTCCATGTCTATGCTAAAGTTGAGAGAGGGAAAGAAAAATAGAATTTAATATTCAAATTTACCTTTACAAGAGTATGCTTCTTTTTAACCAACTTTATACATTGTAAAAATGATCTAATCAAATCAATTAATGAACCCTTATGTAAAGAGGAAAAAATTTCCAAAAATTCCTTTTTACTATCATAGGTTACTATTTTTCACTAAGCGTTAAAAAAAGTGAGAAAAATTTTTTAAATTTTTCCCTTAGATTTTTTTGGTTTCATTTTTTCCCAACCCAATGGATAAAGAGATCCACTAACAAAAAATTGAAAGGTCATTCTTGTAGATCCAAAATTCCAATTTTTCAATGGGTCATGTTTGGGTATACCGAACAATGATATATATTATTGGATGCCTTTATCAAAGCATAACATCATGTTCATTGTATATGTTTCCAAATTTTCTTGTGCAATACATAGTCGAAATCCAATAAATATAAATATTGTATGAAAATGAGATGTCTATATAGATCCCTTGTATAAAAATAACATCTATATTTTACACAAAATACTTCTTCCATACCTAGACAAGGTTGGGAAGATTTTCATTGAACAATTCATCGAATATAATAGAGCTTCTGTCTTTCATATCCTATCAAATATTTTTGGTAGGAGGATAATAATCTAGATCCTCCAAAAATTATTCAATGTCTTGTATTTTTTTGTCAATGTTTGTGAGAAATCCTCTCTAATCACTTCCCTTAGTAGGGGCACATTATTTGTATAAGCAGGAAGAGTCCATTCATCTTATTGTGGATCCTAACCGACTTGGTACTCAAACATATTTTTTCATATTTAAATGAAAAGAAAACCATGCAAACACTTAAATTTTTGCAAATGATTTTTAATTTTCTTGTGTAATTGAGTTTTAAAACAAGAAATCTTGCATTTGTAATAGAAGTGATGATGTTTGAACAAATGTTTGTGAAAGAAGTTATGGAGCTTTTAGAGTTAAGTACCTTAAAAGGGGTGCTTGTTGGTCTTCCTAGAATTAATGGTTTGTCCACAGAAAAATGAAAAATGCTAATAATTGTAGTGGAAACTAATAGAAAATCCTTCAATTATTTTTCATGGACGAGCCAATATTGGGACTAGATCCAAGGACCTCCTATAATTATTATGCAAACAATTAGTAATATCATGGATACAGATAAACTATTGTGTGTTCTATTCATCAACCTAGTATTGACATATTTGAACCCTCTGATGAGGTACTTTCTCATAACCCAAATGCATTTACTAGTACTATTGGTGCCAGTACATGTGTAGGTGCTAAGAATATGAATGTGAATGACATTGTAGATTTAGTAGTGATGAAGTGTGGAGGACAAATGATATATGTAGGACTGTAGGTCATCATTCACAACACCTAATCAACTATTTTGAGGCTATTGAAGACATTCCCAAAATCACACCATGTTACAATCGAGAAACAAGGATTCTCGACTCAAGTTCCATTGGAGCTGAAATACATGTCTTTTGGGGTTGATTTTATAGACATCTACCAGAATTCATCTCTCTATCAGTAAGTGGTTGTTGAGTTAATATTAGAAAGATCACCATACAATTTCTTTGGTTATGTCAATAGGCCTGAATTATTTACACAATGGTTGCTCTTTTTCCTTTGCTCCGACGGCGCTGACATGCAAGTTCACTTTTCTTCCAATTTGATCATTTTTTTGTATCCTTCATTCCTTCTCCCAATAAAATATTCTTTAGTTTGGCACAGATACATGTAGGATGCTGAAAAAATTGTGGAATTTGGCTTTAAATCTACCAATTGCATTTGCTTGACAGTTTGTAAATTCTTTTCAAAAAAACCATTTAGTACACAACTTCTGTAATCAAGCTATCAATGAGAACACATATCTTTGAGGCATTCTTTCAAACAGTTCACATGCATTGTCTACGCTTCCACATTTTGCATACATGTCTACCATGGTTGTTATAACTACAACATCTAAAAAAATCTTGTTATCTTTAATACTTTTATGGATGTCCATAACATGTTCCAAAGATACCATTCTGGCACAAGATGGGTGTACGTCGGAGTACATGATTTTTTAAGGAGACAAATCACATCCACGATAGAGGAGATCTGTGCAAATTTGGAAAATATAGGGAAAGGTTCGAGGAGAAGGAAATATTTTCATAGAGTTGTTTGGAGGTAGCCTCTTGGAGAGGGGGCCCTTTGAGCCACTTCATAGTATCCCAAAATTCATTCTCATCCTTTATAATTAGTCTAGTAGAGGGAGTTACGAAATTATTTCTGAGTGTTGTATACATTCTAAATTGAGATTGAGACAACTTATAGAAAGATTTATGGTTTTCCATTCCATCCACTTCCCAAATATGTAAAAGATATGAAATATTTTAATTCCTTTCTCAAACCAAAAGAGGGTAGAGCAACCTCTTATCAAGGCAATGATCTTGTTTATATTTTAGATTCAATAAAATCAATTTGTAGGCTTGGCACCTAGTGTCAAAGGAAGAGAATATAGGTTACCCGGCTTGTTCACATGCCTTCCAAATCAACTGAAAAATAAGGACCAATGAGGAGAAAAAGAAATCCACCAATCAATAAGTCTAAACAAAGTTTGTGAGACCTTAGGAAGTCCAAAATAGGCCAACAAGTAAAACCATCAATTTTTTTTGGAAAAGTAGAAGTCTCAGAGCCAAGTCAAAAGAATTCCTAAAGTCTAAAAAGCAAGAAATGACTTTGTAAGACTCCTGACAAGTTTCCTATGGCTGAAATTGTAAAAAATGTTGCTCAATAGTTTGGAAATCTCTCCTAGAGTACCTGCTCCCTTGCTACATGATTACCACTCTCCAAATACACAAAAAAATTTCATGTCCTGTGTAGTGGCATAGATTTTGGTAATTGTATGCCCAATCATAATTATTCCAATAGGTGTTATTTACACGCAGGATTGACCTGCACTATGCAATCAAATTTTTTGCAATGAAACCAACTTGTTTGACCTTGCCGCACTCATTTTTTATCATATACAGATGTAAGTGGTACATCAACCACCTGCCTACACATGATGAAAATAAAATTGGTTTCATGTTTCCATGATTTTTTAGCATCCATTCTTCTTAGCCAAACAAACATACAAGACAAGGCATTCAAAAAAACCATACTAGACAGTCATTCAATAACACATAGCACACCTCAAAAAACTATGTACACAATGCTCCAACATCAACATCTTGCTGCTAGAAATATTGGGAAAGTCTCTATGTCATCCAACTTTATAAATGGTTAGCATCAATAATCTTCAATGTGTCGTTGTGTTAACTACCTTCTTAAATGGTTGTCTATCATCAATTAATTGAAGTCATAAACAATGTCTTTCTCTGCCATGTATGCATGTTTCACATCAAACATTAATGCATGATGCTTCCTATCTTAGTTCCTCATTGTGTTTTGGGACTCTTGAAGGTTCATCATTGGGGAAATCAGAGAATTTGTGGAAGGAGAGGATACCGCTTCTATTTTCTCCTAAGAAATGTTATGTTTGGAGGTTGCATGGGAACACAATGATCAATATTCAAACTAGCTTGGGAAAGAAGGGGAGCTGTTGATAACTTAATATCATGTCAGAATCATTTACTAAGTACTTTGTATAGACATTGTTTGGTTCTTGTTTTGTTTGAACATTTCATTTATTTCATTAACTTGTCACCTCTTTTCCTTCAATATAATATTTTACAAAAAAAATCCCTCCCCTTTTACCTTTGTACTGAATGTAAATTATATGGTTTCTCTATGGTATGATAGTTGTTGCAGGAACTCTAGTGCTCTAGAGAAAATTGTTACGGCCACACCATATTATTTGTGTGAAGACTATTGGGGCTCTGTGCTAGTTTTCTTGTCACTACTTATGAGCAGGGGTTGCATTTTGACCAGTTGAAGTTGTCAATGTCTAATCTACCTTCCATCGAATGTTGTGATATATTTGTGTTTATGAGAAATCAGCTTGTGAATAAGATTAAGCCACACACCGGTTTTAGGATTGCTTGTATGTAAGTCTTTGAGACTTAGACATGTCAAATTTAAAGGATAGATCATTAGGTATTATGCACATTGCATTTTTCTCTTCAAGATCACATTGTGGAAATTTGCAACTAAAATTATTGATGTTTATTGTTATTAAGCTCTTATAGTTATTTGATATAGACACGTGTTGAGGAAACGAAGGCCCGGTACAAAAGGAAACATTCAAACATGTTGATCTAGTAAGTTAATGCTTACAATTAGCTCTCATTTATATATGTTTTGAATCCATCTGCATAACTTAATCTTACTCCAAAGTGTCTTGGTCCTAGGTTCAACTTTGCTAACATCATTTCTATTTACATGGTCTATTGACCATCCATTTGTTGAATTCTTCAAGGATGATTTTGCAGTAGATAATGATCAATATGAAAAAAATCTAAACATTATTTTTTTCAATCTGGGAACGTAAGTTTGGAACTCTATGCATTAGTGGGTTATCTTCTTTATGCTGCATTTTTCTTTACTTTGTTTCCTTAATTTATCCTTTGTCAGTTATTCAATCCTAAAGGTTATGTAGTTTTTTCAACACGAAATTAACATAATTATATATTTATGCTTTCATTATAGTTATGGAGATGGGGAGCACACATAATGCATCAAGATTCTATAAGTGGTTTTTTAAGGTGTGTGTTGGGTATTTATGTAAAATTTTAAGATCACTTATATCTCATTTTGATCTACCATTAACTTATCATTGTTCATATTTGTTGGCATATCCAAGAAAGAGAGTCGAGGCCTTTGCTTCCAAAACTCATATATGTTGTATTTGGTTTAGGAAATAGGCAATACGAGCATTTTAATAAGGTTTGTTCCAAGGCATTTTCTATGTGGGCATGATTAGAGCATGTCCTTACAAAGTGTAATGCCATGATAAAATGTACCAAGGATGCAGATATTTAGTGAACATGTTGTGAAAATTTTCTAGTAGGAACTGTAGTTTTTTTTATATAGTGAAATGGGCATGGTTTCTTTTCTAACTTAGTATGCATGCTTATGTTTTTTTGTCTTTTAGATTGTGAAAGAGGTAGATGCAACTTTAAGTGAGAAAGGTATTCTAGTTCATTTCCTTGATTGTTGTTGTTGAGTGTATATGGAGTATGACCATTAGTTCAGATTGTATTAAATACAGTGCACATATAGATGATATGATTTGACTGAATTATTTGTTTATAGAACTGTTTTTGATATTATTGTGGGAACCATTCTTTCCCCTAGTTCTCAAAGGGCTAGCGAGTGCAGGATGGCTACTTTTTATGTTGGATTCCCGGTGTTTATTTTAATACATAATGTATAAGTCAAAGTTTTCATGAGATGTTTCAATTTCTTTGACATCTATTTTCTTCTTCTTACTTTTTCATGTCCTCAGAGATTGTACCTATCTAGTCTAGATTGTCAACAAACAATGTTGTTCAGGCCTTCAAGCAGTTGCAGATCTTGTAGCTGTAATTAAAGCTAGATTTTATGACATTGGTATGTAAATTTGATTTTCGCCATTGGTTATGTAAATTTGATTTCCCCTGTTGAAACTAAGGTAGGAAACACTAGGTATTGTGTAATCTATGAAGGTCTTGTACTTGGACTGGTGTTTAATTAAAGATATTGACATGATCTATTGTTATGGTTCTTATTTTCACATTTAAGCTTGTTGATCCTAAATATGGAGATGAAAAGCGTGTGACAATTTCTGTTGATGATGGTATTCATCCCAATGCATGTTTTTCTGATTTAGCAAAGCTTAGAGTTGTATTCAAGAAGGATGGTAGGACTATTGCTAGTATGTTTCTTTTCTAGTTTTCTGTTAAGGCTGATTATTAAAAAAATTGTTTGTATAGAAAGTGATAGACATTTTAGTAGATCATACTTATTACATTTTATAAGATTAGAGTATCTTATCATTATACCCTATTGGATATTAATTTTATTTCTACATGCTACTTACACCAAATTCTTGATGCAATCCTTATAGAAATTCAATCCAAGTCAGTGAAAGAGCTGGTGTTGTACTACTCATGAAGAGAGCTCTGGCTATGTAGAATTCAATGCACCTTCGCTACTATCATTGTATAGAGAATTGTATTAAAGTTGAGACAATCAAAGTGAAGAACATGAAGATGAGAACTAGCAGAGAGGTAGTTTCTCAAAAGAAAAGTTAAGAAAAATAACCTCAAAGTAGCACTAGGGAAGTAGATGGATCCTTTGTAGCTAGTGGTGGAGAGAAGGTGTTCATATTGTATGCAAAGGTCTAATGGCATTTAGGCACCCTTTTATATTTTATCATTGTATTTAAAGGGTTAATGGAATTTAGACACCCTTTTGTATTTTATCTTATTTTATATTAATAAAAACTTTGTTGACTCATTTGTTAGGCACAAGATTCAAATCAATTTGTTTTTAATTTATAATATTAATTATCAGCCCACTCTGACATCATAGACAATATGTAGCCATCGATTGCACTATATCATATTTGGTTATTATTTTTCTTTAAATTCATATTTTTCATTCTTTAAATTTAAAAATATATTGTCTCTAGAGAGACAAAAAAATTAGTAAATTATATTGTCTCTAAGACAAAATGATAGTCTTTTGATATTGTCTCTCAAGAGACAAAATATATATCAATCCTTATTGTCTCTGGAGAGACAATAATTAGAGACATTATTAGAGACACCCGCTTTGAGACAATAATAGAGACGATATACAACTTTTTTTATCGTCTCTATTTGAGACAATTTAGTCAATTTTGTCTCTATTAATGTCTCAAATACACCCCCGTTGCATTCATGTGTATTCTAACCAAGAAATAAATTTTGTTACAGATATGGTGATGTAGTGATGTATTCTAACTGGTATTCATTTGTAATTTTCTTGGTTCTCTTATGGATAGATATGATTCTCTTTTGTTGTATAAATTAACAAAACACTCCATTCCATTCCATCGTCTTGGTTTCAATTTGAATTGGAGTCTAAAAGGGAATGAGATATTTGTTAAAAAATAAAAGATGGAAAAACGGATGGTCAGTAGGAATATTTGTGATCTTTGGTGTTCTTACAATGGGTTGATTCCTTAAACGCAAAAATCCCCGTTGATATCTTGGGTTGGTGAGGAAAATGGGGACATCTTTTACCATTAAGATGAGATCTAACCTTTAGGCTCGATATGATCTTCCATTTTTCCTTCCCGGGCACGCAAGGAACCAAATTTGATAGATTAGGGGCAGAAGTGGTCGGCGAGTAAAACGAAGAGTGATCTACCGCAGGGGAGGAGTTGAATGCGAGAGATGTTTGAAGAGATATACCTTCTGAGCACTGACAAATTTTTATAGATTTGATTCTAGGAATCGCAATCGGGATCATGGTGAGCACTGGTGCACTCAATGTTTGGGTTTTTGGGGGAAAAATTTGTTGCAAAATGTTATAAATGGCATGATTTTTTCCATGAAAGAGGTTGGAGGTTGGAAGGTTGGAGTGTTAGAGGTCAGAACTGATTTTCTAAGAGAAAATATTGATAGAACCCATCTTTCTAAGAAACTATCTAAAGAAACCTATTTATCTCCTTTGTGTTAAATTTGATCATGTCAAGGTGGTTGTGAGTGTACATCCATTGATAAGCTCTGAGATTGTTCGAGAAACTTTCCCTGTTGATAAATTTAATCAAACTTGAGTTAACTCTATGTTATTTTTGGGAAAAATTTGTGTTTGCTTCATTTTTGAATGTCTGCAAGTAGTTTTTATTGTTCCCATTACATTATTACATTGAAATCTATGTGAATCACACAAGATCTTATCCTTGTGATAGTTTGGTGGCATTTGCAATTTCATTTATCATAAGAGCTTTCATTTGATAGTAAAATAAACAAATTTAAAATCACAATGATTCCTAGCATGACTATAAGATTCTTTGTTAGCCTTTGAGGGTATCTTAGGCATGATGAAACAGAGATTGATAATGTTCAATTAAGTTTTCCAATTTGAACCTTCATTTTGGATCCTTGAAGTTTGTGTGAAAAGTGTTGATCTGGGCCTCCATTGAAGCACATATTCTGGTTAAAGGGACATCCTAGCTACTCTGAAGCATTTTGTTGTTCAAGCTCTCCATTTTTGTAAAAATTCTCAAAGATTTGGTATAATCAACTTTATCCTGCTTCACCTCCCACCAAAATCATTCAAAAACAATTAATCTTACCCATACCACCCCTGTTTGTCTTGTGTGTATACAGATGCACAATTTCTATTACCAAAACATGTAGAAACACTCAAGTTTTCATTTTCTTTAGTGGCCTGAACCTTGCTTAGAAAATATCTCCATTATCTAGAGTGACAACTCGTGAGAGTTAGGTTTTGTTGTATTGATCATATTTTCTTCAAGGTCTTCTTAAATACTTCACAAGGAAGGAATTCCCCATCTCCTCCATAAACAACAGGCTACAAAAGGGTCCTCTCACCCTGGTTGAAAGGCACAACCATAAAGTAGTGAGGATAGATCAAATCCTCTTCAGGGTGCTATCCATTTCTCCACATCTGAGTGATAGAGGGCCAATTAGATCCCATCCCTAGCTACAAAATGACTCACTATGATCTATTTGTCTCTAAGCTTCTGTCAAACCTATGATGCTGCTCAGACTTTGAAGGAGAATCAATTTGGGTACCAACAAACAAATATTCTTCCTTCCAACTTTGCAGAGATTAATGACAAATCTTATGTGATATATGTTAAGACACTAGTATTTATTAATAATTTAAATGGCAAGGAATCACCACTAAGTATTTTCATCTTAGTTTGTACAAATGCACTATGAAAGACCTATCAAATGTTTTTCAACACCATATTCATGCAAATCCTACAAGATATTCTCTTCTTTTACCCAAATTTATTAATGATGATACAAATATTAGTGAAATAACTTTATAAGATGGAAATATTACACTCGAACTCACAACTTTGAACAATTCTTACATATCTCGAATAGATAATGATGTTTCAAAATGTATTTACACTTTCAAATCTATAAAAGCATTACTGTGGTCTATACATGTACACCTTTGTTCAAATACTTCAAAGATTCCACTGACAAAGGTGCCACAGTGTTGGTATCCAAATTCATTCTCATTTTCAAGCCGAGAAGCAACACAGTTGGAAATGGATCCTAGAGATAGGTAGATCATAGTGTGTGTCATTTTGTAGCAAGGGATGTGATCTAATTAGCCCTTTGTCACTCGAATTTGTAGAGAGATGGATATCACCTTTAAGATGATTTGACCTATCCTCACTACTTTAGGTCGTTCCTTTTCAACCGAGGGTTAGAGGACCCTTACTGTAATCTCTATTCAATGAAGGAGATGGAGATATCCTTCTTTTGCAAAAATTTATGAAGAAAACCTTGGGAAAATACGGTCAATACTCCATAATTTAACTCTCAAGAGTTGTCACTTCTAAAAGATGGATATACTTTCAACACAAGGCTAAGGTTACTGAAGAAATTAAGAAATCTTGATTTTTCTGCATATTTTAGTAAATAGATTTTGTTCCTTTGTTGATATACGGAGAAAATAGGGTAGTTCAGGATGGATTCATGGTTTTTAAATGATTTTTGTGGGAGATTAAGTATGATAAAGTTGATTATACCAGATCTATGAGAAAATTCACAATAATGGACAACTCAACAACATAAAGCTTCAGAATAGTTAAGATGTTCCTTCAACTAGAAGGTGTGCTTCAATGGAGGCCCAAATCAACATGTTTTCACACAATCTTTGAGAATCTAGCACGAAGGATTGAGTTAAAAGACTCAATTAAACACCAAAATATCTTATCAATCATGCCTAAGGTACACCCAAAGACTTACAAACAATCTTTATCAACAAATGATAGTGGAGTGGTTTTAAATTTGTTTATCTCATCACAGGATGAAGGCTCTTCTTGAGATGAAATTGAAAATGCCACTAAATTTTCATAAGGACAAGATCCTGTGTGATTTCACAAAGATTTCAATGTAAGATTGCAATAGGAATGAAAGAAACCATTTGTAGACATTCTAAAACAAAGCAGACACAAATTGCTAGAGATTGAACACAAATTAATTTCAAAATTGCTTAGATTCATTAGCAAGGGAAGGCATCTAGAGAAATATCGAGCTCTCATCAATGGCTATACATCCGTAACAACTTAACACTACATAAAATCTAACACAGATGAAAATAACTGTATGTTGACGGGTTTCTCGAATACGGATTTTCTCAAAATTTTCTTATGAAATTTAATCCGCCAACCATTTGTAAGAGTCTTCTCATTACATTTACACATTTCACTTACTCAAATTTCCCCAAAAGAGAATAATATTCGAGGGACCTTTGCTTGTTATCTATTTGTTTCAGAAAAGTAATGTTTAACAAATTCAGATCCGAAAGCTATCGGGTGGACCAATTGTTAATCGATCACATTTCTTGGGCCCTCGACTAATAACTAAGATTCCATTCCACAACATTTTGGCAATCTTTCTAATCATTTTGATTCTTTTATGCGAAATCCCCTTTTTAATCATTTTCCATAGGCTCTACACAAGCTGGATCTGATAGGTAATCCTTTTTGCACTCAAGGAAACACCTTTTTCATCTTCTATTCCTACACCCTTCATCATTTCATCCTTTTTCCTTTCTTTCCTCTTCAACTCTATCCCACATCCATCTTCTCTATTAATTCCCATTTTTGCAAGTTCCCGAGCAATTCTAACTTCAAAATATCGACTTTAACAATGCTTGGACTCACAAATTAATTTTCAAATCCATTCAATGGCACTTTACAGATAGAGACGACAAATAATTTCATCAAAAAAGATGAAAAATAGTGAGCATTTAAATATCCAAGAGTCTTGGAAAAAATGATGGAAAAATAGGTGAAATGCACATCAACCATTGATTCTACCCCTTTTCTACTTTATATCATATTTTTCCACGTGTTTCCTTCATGCAACTATAAAGGAGAAATACATGGGCAAGTTTCCAAATAAGCGTGGGCCTTCCACGCACCCTCGGCCCAAGAAAATGCATTTTGGACTTTGAAAATCTCATTGTAAAAGGAGCCAAATGAAAGCCTCCATGTGTCTCAATGGTGCACTTTGAAATAGTCCCCAAAATAAGAGACCCCAAATAAGCACGGGCTCACCACGTGTCTCAGGTCTAGTAGAGTTTGTTAAAAAATTAAAGTTTCAGCGAGAAGGTTCCATGTGTTTAGCATATGAGACCTTTTTCTTTAGCCGTTGAAAAGTCTAAGCAAAGGGCGAGTGAGCGAAGCCTCCAAGTGTCATCCTAGCACTTCATTAAAATAAAACTTAGGGTTGGTCCCCAAAAAGGTGCGGTACCTCCACGTGTCCCAGGCCTTTCAAAAATATTTTTAAAATTTTAAGTATAGAGTGAAGCCGGTGGAAGCCTCCACATGTCTCTCTATCGCACTTGTTAAGGTGGGACCCTGAGGTGGATCCTCAAATGAGCGCCAGCCCTCCATGTGTCCATGGTGCACCAAAACTATACCGCCCATGAAAAAAATTGTCTAAGTCCTGACAAGGCAAAGGAAATCTCCACGTGTCTCCTCGACGCATATCCAAGGCCAAACCAAAAGGTGAATTTTCAAATGAGCACCGGCCCTCCACACGTGGACAAGCTTTGAGTCCAAAGCAATCCTTAGAGTTTTCAAAGTTCCCCACCAAGCTGCATCAAACCAAAAAGGGCCACGTTCCCACTGATGTTGTGATATGAATTTGACTAGGAAAAATACACCTGTCAAAAAGTAAAATGCAGAAATCACCATTTGAGCCCAGAAATGAATCTTTCTTCACATAAAGAGAGTTTGGAAATGATATAAGGCCCAAATGTGATCCTCTAAGCTGCATCCAATCATGTTTCCACATATATTTGGGACAAAATAACAGGGAAAACAAAACATGAGTGTGGAAAATGGAAGGAAAGGAAAAACCAAAGTTTTACACCCAAGTTATAGACTCTTTCACATGGACAGAGGAACGAAAAACAAATTCTGGACTTTTAAGTGATCCTCGACCAAGGAAGGGACTAATCATGGTAACCAAATGGAGGACAAAGTTTTCATGCATCAATATGGGGAGATAGAAAACATGACAGAGCCCACAAACTGAAGAATTTCAATGACAAATGGGGCAAGACTAATTTGAGCACCAACAAGTGGGATGATTAAGTGTAACAAAGTTAGGATGTAGCGTGAGAAGAGATTTCAGTGTGAAAGAGCTATGAAGGAGGACCTTAGGAATCTAGAGATGGAGAGAAGGATGAGGAATCTTGTTGCGAATTGGTGAATTTATATTTGCAAATCATAGTATAATGAGGTGAGGTCACGAGTTCTTGAAGAGATATAGGTTGTGTATGGGAGGTATTGGGAGGGAGAATAGGATCAATGTTTATTTTAATAGAGATAAGAATGGTGAAAGGAGAGGTAGATGTCATAGTGACAGAGGAGGAACCCACAAGAGGGAGATTGGTATCATCTCTAGATCTTTTAGCAAGGAGTAAAGGATTAAGTACATGTGGAATGTGTGTGGGTAGTACCTAAACATGAATGAAAGTTAGTGAGTTTGTTAATTTTCTCTTGCTTAACATTAGTGTCCTTGTTGACTATGAGTGTTCATTGTAAGAAGTTTCAATGTTTTGAAGAATAATATAGATTTAGTTAATCAAGGGAATATAAGAGGAAAAAACTGATTTATAGAGTTTACAAGTAGATGAAGGAAGCTTATTGTGCTCACGAGGATACAAATGACCACTACAAGTAATTGACATAAAAGAAGGCCTTGAATTAAGCTATGCTTCGAGTGTAGCGGTTCACCAAATTATTTAATATAAATTAAATTAAATCTTAATTTAAGAGTAAAAATGGTATTCTAATAATTATATGTGTATGCCTGACAACCAATAAGAATTCAATAATGTAAAATCCTAAGCAAATGAGGGGGAAGACTACTTAGCTGATCTTCACTGATATGAAAGTGATCGGCGATGTCTCATTATTGGATCTAGCTATAAATAGTGTGGATATGGCTGAATGAGGGTTCAAAACCCTAGGATTTAATCGGGTTCCTATGCATGATCAAAAACCACCTCAAATCTAATAAAAAGATATAGAATGGGAGTCCAATGACCTCGACTGGTCACCCAAGAATGAAATTTTGACTGATTGTTGCACTACATCTCGGACTCTATGTACTTCTCCATTATTTTGTGGGTAATGATGTCCTAAGTTTCCCTTGTGCGAAGTTACACGATGATAACGGACTTGATGTAGATTGTACCAAGTATGTAGAATGTGTGTGATGGAATAGAATTAACTCACTTGCTATGATGTGTTTGTAGAATAATGCAGCCCTTGTCCCTTGTATATATGTGCTAGATGTAGGACTTGTATTAATTTTGTGCCATTGTGCAAGCTTAGGTGATGATAAATAATGCTAATGATGCTTAGCCCTCTATTTAAGAGAAATAACTAAGTATATATATGATTACCTTGTTCAAATTTTGTAATTGATAACCGAAAGGATGAACCAAATTTTTAAAGGTGAAAAAAGGAGAAAAACACCCTAAAGACTAAGAAGAAGACAAAGAAGGGTAGGAGTGCCTAGAAGGAGGAGAGAAGCACCTGGGTGCTTACAGTAATAAGTGGTGCTTGAGTGTCCAAAGCAATAACAAATAAATAAGGAAAGATTCTGGTTGAGTTGTCGATGTGTAAGTCGAGTAAAGTTTAAGAGATAAGCAACTAAAGAGCCAAAAGTAGTTATGTCAACTACTATTTTTCTCTTTTATAAATCATGTATACATTAGTATGCTTTACTATCTATAAGACATAATTGAATCGCACGATTTTGAGAGAGTGAGAGAAAATATATTATAATTGATCGCCACGATTTTGTTAATGAATTTGAAACATCCTCTTCACTGGGGTTTATGTAGATTAAATTTATTCAACGTACTATGATGATGGATTTTATGTTTTCTTAACTTATACACCATGGTTGTTGAATTCATTCATGATTTTTTCATAATTTTATGCGCAGATGAAAATTTATAGTAGTATTATGACTACAATCTCCACATTTGAAATTGATTTAAGAAAATATATTTTCTCTCACTCTCCAATGATTTCTTGCTATTATAGAAAATGATCTATCTCTAGGCTAAAGGATACCAATAATAAAAAATAACTATATTTGTCTCCTTAACTTATTTAGTGCTATAATACGAAAGAAAATAAAAAGTATCTTTATTATACAAATAGAAAACCTCTATTGAATAGTTTTGAATAAAATGTTAGAACACTACAAACTTAAAACACATGTAGATGTGTGACTTTAAAAATCGTACAATAAATGGGTTTCTTTAGAAATACCCTTGGATGAATTTCGGCACCGATCCTCACATCAAGGATACTTCATATTTATGTGGATATCAATACATCAAATGACCTAATAAAAACTATGGAGCTCGAGGTTTAAGACAAAGCATGGGTTCAATCCATTGACAAGTAAGCATTTCCTTTAAGGTGTCGAAATGTGTTACTCTAGGGACCTTGACTTCAAATTTCTATGGTTTAAAATGTACGATGAAAGGAATATTTTTTTAGTCATTCACTACCACTTGGTTGTGAAACATTCCGAGCACTCGCCTCATATTCTCACCTAATGGTGGAGAATATGTAAGTGAAGGCCCAAACTATGAAAGATTATTTTTTCAAAAAGAGGGGATGTTGATAGTTGTGGAGGAAAAGACTCATGTGACTAATCTGGATGGCATCATCTAACTCGGAGGAATAGATGATGCTAAGGATTTGATATTTTTGGGTAAGAAGATAAATAAGTTCTCCAAACATTCAAAGACATGTCCGCATGAATGGTCAAAGTATAAGATAAACAACATTCACTAAATTGTGGAGTTCTTCATAAGGTTTCATCATTGTTTTGTTTCAATGTAATATATTTTTTTAGGTAGAGGTAGGATTTTGACCTTATGGTTACTAGTTGTAAGTTGTTTGTTTGTGTGCGTTCTTAATAGTTTATCTTTCGGGAGCTTGTAAAAGGCTTTGGGTATCTTAAAATACCTCTCTATTTACCTAATTGAAAAGGAAAAAGAAAAATGGAAACAAAAATGGATACAATCAATATCTTCATTGTATTGTTCTTACTTAAGGTCTATCAAGTAAAAACATGTGTTGACCTTCAAACTTATTTTTTTAGTACTTCAATTTAGAATTTTCTATAATTGAATTGGGGGACAAATATAAAAAAGCCATTTACACCAATCATTTCATAGTCAAACATCGGAATTTGAGTTTAGGATTTTGTTAAATACTTAGCCAAAATGTAGTGGCTTATCATTCAAGTGAAGTTATCTCTAGAATTTTTTTGATCCACCACAACAATAAACAAAGACATATCGAATATGCTCTCATTTTGTCATGGAAGGTTCATAAATTCCAGTAGTGTAGAAAGTTCGAATGTTCCATATATAGTTTTTTTAATAATTGTAACTTACCTTACATAGATCGATCCATAAGAAGTCCCTATAGTGCACCTCAAGTGTAATGCCCACTTCCCTACGACACTTAGTTGATTATCATTTTGAGTTATGCAGACTTTGGATATGGACATGACTTATACTTATGTTGATTAGCATGATGTTTTGTGACTAGATGCATTTGGATTATGATTGGATTTTATTTTTAGTATGATCTACACTGACTCATGGGATGTACTATTGATACCGATATTATTTTTATATAGATATATTGCATGTGTTTTAACATTGGATTTCTTTGCCATGATGAGTAGAATGTAGTTGTTGAATTTACATTACTATAATTTTGGATAATGATGAAATGCATAATTAAGTTGCGATTTAGACCTAGAAATAATGATTGATTGAATTACGTATAGATGTTAATAAATTTCATGCATATGGTTATTTTGGATATTTTGACATGGCCGCAAGGCCGAAGGAGGTATTTTGTATTTCGCAGAAACACAACATGATCACAACCTAAAGGGGGATTGGGAACCAAACACAACGAATGTCGGGTGGTTATAACATTTGGTCATCAAGGCAACTAGTGAATTGTATAGTGTTACCTTTGTTCTTTTATGTGTTGAGAAAATTCCCATGAGGGAGAAATTTTCTAATGTGACCAAGGGGGTAAGAATTTTAATTACTTGTTTTAACTTACTTTAGTAGGTGATTTCATTTTTGATATTTTTTTAAATTTCTTTTGCTAAGTGTGTTTAGAATTAATTTAACACCTTGTTTTAAATTTTAAGTTTTGGAGGGAAGTCTAGTGGATGTAATTAATTTTGATGGTTGGCTCCTTGAGCCTTGTGTTTCCTCTTGTATTGAATGCTTGTTTTGAGTGTTGACCACTCCAAATCTTTTGAATCTCGAATTTGAGATGTAGGGCAATTTTGGGGGACTTGTGGGACAAGTTGAACTTGTCCCACACTTCCCAAAACCCCTTACCAACCATATCTATGGGTTGGGAATCCAAAAAGGGGATTATTTATTGTTTTGGGAAGGGAAATGTGACTTTGGAGTGCACTTGTCTTCCTTTTGCATTTAATTGTGCCTTAAGACACATGGGAAGGGATGGATGTGGAAAAGAGATGTCATTCAACCCAACCACCCATTTATGGTGTTTTGGGATTTGAGTTGACTAAAGGAAGGTGGTCTTGAGGATGTGTGATGTGGCATCCTACAAGGAGCCACATCACCCTCACTCTTCCCTTTTGTCTATTTATGGAAACTTCCTCTCTTGTTGAGGGGGTTGGAGGTTTTTTTTTGAGAGTTTCTTTTGTTATTTTCTTTTGGGGAGAGAAAAGATTGGGGAAAAAGAAAAAGAAGGAGCTTGGACTTGCATGCTTGGATTGTTTTGGAGGGAGCTTGGACAAAGCTTCTTGGTTTAGGCTTCTCTAATGGAGAGGTAGGAAACCTTCTGCCATTTTTGCTTTCATATTGTTGTTGCTTCTATGCTAAATTTGTAGATAATGTATGTTTACTTTTGTATTGTGAAAATGGATAGCATGCTTAATGTGTAGTGTAGGAGAGGTCTATGGGAAAACTCATGAGGGATGCATAAGAGTAGAATAGGAAATTGTGGAGGGAGTTTGAGAGGGATGCCCATCTTGGGTGAGAATGTTCACATTCTTACCTTGTCCTTGAGGGAGCCATAAGAGGAGGGAGGCATAAGAGTATGGGAGGAAAAATGGGTACTTGAGGGAGGCATAAGAGTCATAGGCGCTTGAGTTTTATTGTGGAGGGTTTGGATGGGCATCTCATCTCAATTGGGAGGCATAAGGAAAACTTTCCCATAGTTCCTTCTCTTGTTGGCTTGGATGAAAGCCTTGTTGTGAAATGTTTGGTGTTATTTGTGTGTCTCTTTGTTTCTTCTATTTTAGCTTTGAATGTTGTGAAGAAATTGTATTGTGGAAGCAAGTATTGTTGCCTTGAGTTGGAGACCACCCTTCATTGTGTTGTGTTTGGGGCTCGGGGGTCAATGGAGGAGATTGCTTCTCTTCTCCATTGAGTTTTGGTTGGGAGGAGAGTGTTGCCTCTCCCCCTATCTTGGTTGTGATTGAAATACTTGGAATTTGGAGCATGGATGAAGAACACCTTGGAGCTTGTGAAGACTTCTTCCTTTTTCCTTTATATGTATTATTTTGTTGTAAAATTTGTATGTGAAAGAAAGTTGTATCATCTTGTTTTCATTCCAAAAAAAAAAGGGACATTGTAATCTATATTTGCCCAAAAGTTCACATGGTTAAAATGTTGGTAGATCTTGTTTAAAACTTAATGAAAATATTGATGGACTCTTACGTGGAATGTTAGTATATTTACAAAAATATATATATACATACTAGATTCCATTTTGTTGCAAAAAAAAAAAAGGTATTGATAAGTGATATTATTAGTGTATATCTTCTTCTTGTAGTATGAATGGAAAGAGTTAAGTTTTATTGAATTTCCAATATGCCAATAGAGTAGATTACACCCTAACTCTATCATGCTCTCTCTTCATTTAAGAATTTCTTGTGAATCTTTTGCAAATCGTAAAAAGGGAATTGAAATCAATTCTTTTGAAAACCCATGTTATGTTTATTGAATGGTGTGAAAGGAGATTTTAATGCAAAATTCTAAGCTTAATGAGATCTACCTGGAAAATGAGTTGCTATGCGTGCCCACTTGCAGCCAACACAATATAGTAAATCAATGTGTGTTGCATAAATGCTCATATATATACCCATGTATTATAATGATAAAATCATGTATGTACTTAACAAAGTGAGAAATGTATACCCATGTAAAATCTCAAACCTTCTTGTTGCAATGTTTACAAATATTTTAAACATTTTTTTTTACAGATTAAGACACTGCGAGTGGTCTTAGCTTCACAAATATCAAGCTGCATGGCAGGCCTCGCATCTGCCCAAACAAATGTAAAGTTAGTCTCAAAATCAAGACCAGTCAATCACCCTTAAATCGTGTCTAAGAGAATAACTGTAATATAAAAAAAAAAGATGATATGTTTGATGAGATATGCACGATAGACAACTTGATACACAAAGCACTTTGACTGTCACAGAGAATATTTAAATTGTTGCAATGCTTGCAAAAGCGAGTTTTGTGGTCGTCTATTTAAGAGTGTTGCAATAGACAAGCAATAGTTGTTGGTATAAGAGATCCATAGTTGACAGATAACAACATGGCTGGACAGGGCGCTGTCCAAAACGCCCTTCACTGCCCCCTAATCGATTTGATTTTCCTTTGGGGCGCCTCCTCTGTCCCACAATCTTTTTGATAAAAATATCTTGAAGGAGAAACCTGATTTTGAGGATGCATTCAATACTGAACAGATAACAACATAGTTGGACGACCTGCTTGCTGGTGCGCCTCCACTATCCGACTGTCCACGCGCCCAGGACCCCTTTTATTTGCCTCCTTGTACCATGCGCGGCCAGGGGCGAGGAGAACAGGGAAAGATGCCTGAGATAATGCCTGTATCTTGCTTAGAATACTCCTCACCTGTTTCCACGCTGGCCTGGGTGACTGTGCAGTGTATCCATGTGCAAAATAACGCGTTTCAATGTTGTAGGCGGCAGGTTGACTGTGGGGATGTGGATTTTCAATATCTAATTGATTAAATGTTTGATGCGCCGGTTGGAAGAAAATCTTCATGGCCGCCAGGTGTTGGTTGGGCCACCCACCGCCCCCAACCATAACATTTAAGCTAAGTTTGAAATGTTGGGATTTGCAAGTTATTAAAGAAAAAAAAAGGAAAGAGGATATCTAGTTAGTCAGCTAAGTATCAAATACTATATAAGATAACAAGTGGTACGGTATGTAACAAAACTTTCAAATAATAATTACACTAGATATAATTAAGGTATTATATATACCTAAACATATAAAATTATACAATACAATAAAATAGATTAGTGCCAAAGTATGTATATCGTAATGTGTGACTCCTTTCAATATATATATATTATAATGTATTAAATCGTGATATACGTAATATAACTGGATAATAGAATAAAAATAAAAATTGAGTGGTCAGTGAATTCTTTTCATAATAAATTACATCATACCCTAAGGTTAACGTTGGAAACATTGCTATTACGATATTACCTGGACATTAGACAATTAACTCGTATGACGACCTTGCTTATCGCGGTGAAACGTCGAATGAGATAAATTCAAACATCTCTGACCTTTTGAAGCATTATCGTGAATTGCAGTTTCGAGCCTGTATACGGGCACACCCAATTTTTTTAAAAATAAGAAAAATCGCATTTTCGGGTTGCATGGTCGTGGTGCGGCGTCGTCGTCGCGAGCGTGGCGTTGTCTTTTGCGACGCTACATCAAGATCCGTCTCAAATATTATGTAGAAGAATTTTTATATATATTTATGAAGTTTGGTTTCAAAATCAATCCACGAACCACGCCTTATCTAACACACATATCAAACATTGCATGTTTACAAAAGAAATTATGATTATAAAAATCTCAATCTTACATAAGTGGTCCTCTGTTTAATAAGTCTTCCGTTCATTTTAAAAGGGTCTAAAAGCCTGCCATTCTTTTAAATTTTATTGGAAAACGCCGGCTGTCAAACAAGAATTGTGTGCATTGTTTAAAATTTAATACTTGACATATTTGTCTAAAATTTAATTGTGTGTTGCAGGCCGCCAGCTTAGTGTGAGTTTTAATTTTGCAATCAGAAAAGCCCGCGTTGTTCAATCACGTATTCCAAGAGGTAAATATTGTTATAAATCTATATGGTGATGTAGTCTTATCTCCATTCATTTGTATTTTTCTGACTCTGTCGTATGGATAGACGTGATTTTCTTTTGATAAATTATATTTGTCAATTACGGATGACCGCCAATGGAATAGATTCTAAAATGTTGTATAAATTTGCAGAACACTCCCATTCTGTTCCATCATCTTACGGTGGGTTTTAATTTAAATTGAGATAGTTTTGACAAAAATAAAAGATGGAAAATCAAATGGCTGTGGGAATATTAGTGATTTTCGGTGTTCTTACGATGGGTTTATTGCAAGTACATGTGGAAGGAGCGGATCCTGATCTGGTAACAGATTTTGATGCTGTTGCAGGTGATAAATTAGACGGGAACTCCTTCACATTTACAGGGTTTAGGGAGTTATAGGTGGTTTAGGTTATCCTTTCACCAGCAATAGCAATAGGAATAGCAGCACCGGCATATTTAAAGTTAGCAAAGCCAGCGTGGTAGAATTCCCGGGGCTGTCAGGACTGGGCGTTTCATATGCTTTACTGCAATTTGGTCCGGATAGTGTTAACCCTCCACACCACCATCCACGTGCGAGTGAAATCTTGTTGGTGATACAAGGAATCAAGATCGCTCACTGTGGGGTTTGTAGACACCACTAACACGCTCTTCAACAACACCCTCCACAGCGGGGACATGTTCGTTTTCCCAAAAGGCATGGTCCACTTCCAGATCAATTTCCACAAGTCTAAATCTGCTCTCGCTATCGGTGCTTTCGGTGGTGCAAATCCAGGGACTGTCTCTCTCCCTTCCACTCTATTTGGCTCTGGAATTCCGGACGATGTCCTCAAAGCTTCTTTCAACATATCACATAAACTCTTGAGAAAACTCGAGGCTCCTTTCCCTAGTCTCCTTTCTTTCTCTTAATTCCACTTCTACCTTTCGCTTCTCAATCATTTTCCCTTTGTTCCTAGTTTGCCTTTCTCTATGATTTGTAGTTCTCTTCTCATTCAGTCGTTGACAATGGCCAATATGAAATCTTCATCAAATTTTGGGCACTCACTATTTCTCTTCTTATTCATTCAATGGCAATGGCGAAAATAATATATATTATGTTATTGTTTTAATGAATAGTTTATACATTTTTCAAAAAATAGGTAAGGATTTTGAAAGACCTCTTACTTTTAACAACAACATAGCAAATGAAACATTAAAACTCACCTAGACAAGTGTCAAATAGCCTAATTCTCATTAGAATATCTTCTAAAAACCCTTTAGCAAACCCCTTAGAAGAAAACCACTCACAAATTTTCCTTCCCCTAAACAATCAGGAAATAGAAAATATGCACCCTCATCGATTGAATTTTGAGAGTGCAGAATCATCTTAAATAGTTCAAGTATCTTTTTTCATGTCCTTTTTTTTCTTGCTCAATATCATGCAGTTGATTTTATTATATAGATTATCAAACTCATGGAAGACCAAGATAGTTATTTCCAACTCCATGATGGGATGGGATCCATACTTAGCCTTGTAGTCAATAAATAATGTAGTTATTAATATTACATTACGCTTCTAGTGTGTTGTTATATACATGAATTCTATATTTGGGGAGCTTATATTCTTACTTTAATTTTTAGTAATGTAAATAATATAAATGAAAAACTACTCCATAGATAAAAGATGCAACAAAAGACCGGAATAATTTAATTTGATTCTTTGACACCGCAAACCAAGGAATTTTTTTATTGGTTTCATATCTCGGTCAACATTTAATACAAGATCTATACATATTCAAAGTCTAAGATTTCATTCTACAAAAAGTCATTTCCTTGACTAATTTCACAAGGGGTCGATATTTACCAAGATATCTACATATTTAAAGTATAATATTTCATTTTCTAAGGATTTATTTCATTTCCCTTGTGTTATGAACTCATTTTTTATGAGGCTTAACCAATTGTAACAACTAAGGATGAAATATGCATAAGATGAAAATGGGCTCAAACATATAATGGATAACACAAGACTAGTAAGTAATATATAAATAATTTCAAACATAAAAGATATTTAAAATATAATTTTTATTATAACTCCATTAGTACTACGATTTTATAATTAAAAATTATAATTTTACTCTTTATCAAGGTTTTTTTATACAATTTGTGAAACCATTAATAAATAAAGTTAAAAGACAATTTTATAATTATTGTAATGTTGTTATATGTAGAAAATCTGAATTTATAATATAAATTAGCACTAAATCAATTGTTGTACGTAAATTCTATAAATAACTAAAATTAATCATATGATATGTTCTTTAAACCATAAATTAAGCATCCCAAAGAAATTTTAAATGCAATGAAAATCAAACTCTCAAGTGAAATAGATAAAAATGCTTTCTTGTTTACATAAATCATCGTATGTATAAACATTCATTAAAAGTGAATGTCATGGCATTTCATATTAAGGGGTAAAATGCTTTTAGTTCAAATTTGCAAGAGGGAATTCACCATTTATTGTTTCTTACCCAATTCTTTAAAGTCTTACCAAAAGATAAAGGTTTATACAATTTTTCATTCCCAATAACTCAAAAATATAAAATATGAAAGAAATTTTAAGTGTAAAAATCTAAGTCCCAGGACATGCTCGATATGTTAGAAATAAAGAAGCATGTATACCAATTTGTTTGATTGGCTACCCCAATTTGTTCAACTTACAAAACTCGACACTAAATTTTTGGGGATATGAGAGCTCTAATAACTAAAGTTGATATCATCGAATCGTAAAGCTACCTCATCTATTCAATTTTAGGAGTGGAGATTCATCTTAAATAGTGTCTTCTTTTTATCTCCTTTTTTATATGCACTTATTACTATTACATTATTCCTCTAATATGTTCTTATATACATAATTTCTAAGTTTGAAAACTAGGCACTATTGACACTTTTTGGTCATTTTCTTGCTTTGTTTGGCTCTACTTACGTCTTTTGTCTTACATTTTCATCCTTTTGGTTGAGTCACAAAAATCCCTATGGCTATATTTCATTTTGTTTTTATTTTCTTGTTGTAGGATAGTACCACCCATAAAGGAAAGTAGCCCTAAGTACTAATGTCCTTTTGGGAACTCATGTCTTATTTACTTGGCTTTCTTGTTTTGTTGGTTTTCTTTGGATTTGGGTATTTTATTATATTCGTTTCACAACCTAGGTCAGATTTTGGTGTCACTATGTGCCGAAATTCAAACAAGGAAATCATGTGCACACACACACACACACACACACACACATCTACTTACTATTCTAAGGTGCATAATTAGGCTATAATTTCTAATTATTACGTGCATAAGAGAAACATAAGGGATTGCGGTTTGGGCTACATCATTTACTGCATAGGGGTGGATATTCTTAATTCCATCTCACACATTATTGCATTAGGAAAAATAAGTTGTATCCCACTATTCTTTGTGTAATTGGTGTTAGGTTATCCTAGCTCAAGGGACATGGTTTCAATCACACACCACAAGAACAACATGGAGTCTAGAAATGTAGTGCAACACTTAGCAAGAAGATCATATCGAGATTACCTTTGGGGTAATTTTGACTCTCTCATATAATTTTTATTCAATCTAATGTGTGTTTGAGTTTTTACATGTGGCTAGGGTTTTTTAGCGCAGATAAATCTACAACATGGTGTAAGTGCATTGAACCCGACCTTCGGTCTACAACAAGATTAATGTGAAAAAAAGTGATATAGAAATAATATGATCCTAATTTTTCCTATAGATGCTAGCACCCAAGCGCCCATGTCCTCCCAAGGCACTCATTTCTCTTATATTGTCATATGCCAATTTCATGAACAGAGATTTCATAGTCCAAAAATACACCTGTCTAGATCATTCTTTAGCCCAAAATCGGTCTAGACCTATGGTGGCAATATAAGCCATTCATCAAACCCTATATATAACTCTTGTTTATACTTTTGTTAGATATATATTTTGTATTAGTGTTATTTTATCTTATCAACTATCTCCTTATCTTAGATTTAATTTTGTTAAATCATTTAGTGAACTTGTTTATTGATCAAACCCTAGATTTCTCTAGACTCTTTCATTTTTGTGTATTTCTCATGGCCTACTATGAGTATCATATTACCCTACTTACAATCCCACCATACCTAATGTGTGTACCAATATTTAAAACATGTTCCCGATCTTGTATTATTACACCCCGTAGAGTCCACTAGTGTTCATGATTCTAATAAGGATTCTATTGCAACTAATCGAAATGTGTTGATGTAACGCCCGCTAAAACTCCCACTCAAGACCCATGAACAACCTAGGTTAATTAGGAAAAATTATGGAATAATTTTTTTCTTGTTCAAGGTGAGGCTACAAACAAGCCTCGAAGCAACAGTTGACACAAGGAAGTACATCAAGGTCAATCATGTTAAGAAGATAAGGTTTTCCATTGGAACAACATATAAAATACCACATTACAATTAGTGGGTATAATTAACCAAGTATAGTTTAAATTTCCTTTAGGTGTTAATTTAATAATCAGATTAAATTAACACTAGGGTTAAATATTTCTTAATTACACTTAGAGGGCTACATGGGCCAAAACAATAAAACAAGGCTCTCATTACAAGGGGGTAGGAAAAACATCCCTTGCCCCATAAGGTGGCCCCAGAATGGTCAACTCATGCTTTTAGAAATACACTTTGAAAATAAGGAAGGTAATTTTCCTCTTACCCACTCACATGCTGACCTAAAATATTCAAGCTGGTTTTTCTCATATTTCCCACACTCAAAACTCCTAAACACCATTCCATTAGATAGGAAATTTCTTCCCCTTTCTAGAGATATAAGGAAGTCCTTCTAACTCCCTATAAAACTCAAGTTATGGGCCGGTGGGCCTTGGGAAGAAAATTTTCCCCAAAGGCGGGCCCGTGGGCCTAGGGGAGAAATTTTTCCCAAGGGCGTTTGGGTCGGTGGAGCTGGGGAGGAAAGTTGGATTCTTGGTGCTTGGGACAAAATCAAACTTTACCCCCATGCGCGGCCAAGTGAAAACGACAGACTCGATGCCCGAAAACAAAATTATGCCCCGGGTCGTAAGGGACACGTGGCACATTCTAAGCCAACATGGGGAAGCATGTTAGTAGGGAAAAACAGGCATTTTTTCCCTAAGGAAAAAAAATTGCAAGGGATTAAAATCCACATGCGCCTCGATGGTGTACCATGATGCCACGTGTCAGATGTTCATTGGATGCGGATCAAAGTCGATGAGGAGATTTGGGAAAAATTTCCTTTTGAAGCATAAAGCTTCTTGACACTCTACTCCTCCACCGATGTGTCGTGGAGACACGCGTTAGGTAGCCATTGGCCCTGAGCTTGCGGGGAAAATTTAGTAATTTTGCCAAATTTTCTTTTGAAGCGCTAAGGCAAAAAAAGGATCTACGCCTCTGCCAACGCCTCAATAAGCCACATGTCAGTCAATGATTGGCTGTGGGGATGCGGGGCCATGGAGAAATTTTTTCCAAAAGAACTTTTTGGACTTAGAAATTTTTGTCAAGGAAAGAAGGTTCGGGTTGGTAGGAACGCAGAAATTCATGGTTTTTGCGCCCTTTGGGCAAAAAGTGAAAAAGGCAGGTTTTAATCCACGGGTCTGCCAATGAATATTTTAAAATTTTAAATTTGACAGTTAGATTATTATTTTTTTATTTTTAATCCCTGAAATGAAGTAAAAATTTTAGAAGGCCATAACTTTCGATTGGAAGCTCATTTTTTGGAAAACGAGGACTTTTTGGAAACTCAAGATTATAATTTTGGTGAGTTTTGAAGGGTAAATTTTGAGAAAACGTTTTGCTGTCACTTAGGAAGTGAACTGGTCTTCTTTTTTCCTTTTTCTTTTTTACTTATAAATTTTGTTCAAATTTGCCATTAACTCTCTCTCAACATGCCCAACAGGCATGGAGGATTTTAGTTGGAAGATTTTAGGATAGATTGCAAGGTTAAAAGGTTTGATTGATTTGTAATTCAAATTTATCAATTTATACAACAAGGAGTCTACAATTTTGCTTTTTCCGTTTTGAAAGGTTTGATGGAAATTTCTTAAGTGTTTTAGTTTGTTTGGGGTCATACAAGTCCAATTTTGTATTTAATTGTCTTTACGATGTTACGAGGTCAATCTGTTTCAATTTTCTAATTAATTTACAGAGTTTGAAATTTATTTAACAGAGATCATATTCGAATGGGTCTATTTTCATTTATCATCTTCTAAGTTTTAAAAAAAAATCATTCCAAAACCAATTCTAACCTATTAAGTTGATTCAAGTGAGGTATTCAAATGCCAAATTACAATTCTGATTTCTAAAACATTCATTTCTAAAGAACAAAGCATTATGACATTTCTCCATACATATTCACTTTTTCCTCTTTCCAACAAAACTTCAAAATACATTCAACAATTAGATTTCAATACCTGATAATGCCATTTGAGAAAAGTAATACAATATTTTATTGATTCAAAAAGATACCTTTACAACTTCTTCTTTCATTCCTAAATTTCAATATACAGAATACAATTTCTTTCTCATTCATTCAAAAAAAAAAAAGATAGAGTATATCTCTTTCACATTTCAAATTATAGCTTTCATAGCCAATACAAAACATCTTTCCATCACAAATAATATACAAGGTCATCCACTTCAAGTGGGAAAAAGGTTCTTGTTGTCAAAATTTCACCCCCCCTGGGTAATTTTGATAACATGCATCAGAATATTCAAGTCCCAGGAAAATTGATTGATTTGGGGCCAAAAATCATGTTGCTAGAGTCCCCTCAAATATTTTCTAAGTTCCCTGTCTGAGAGGAAAAGAGCAAGCTCTGAGAAAATGCAAAAAGAGGTTGCAGAAGGCAAGTAGGTTGATCCAGGAAAAAATCGTAAAAATGACTAAGTCCTAGTCCTAGGGGCAGTCGGGACATTTGGGACAAAAATGCCCGAACCGGCCGAATCGGCCGAAATGAGTCCAGAGGGTCCAAAGTCAAAAGGGACATCTGGGACAAATGGACGCGAAATGCCCGAATCGGCCGAAATGAGTCCAGAGGGTCCAAAGTCAAAAGGACATCTCGGGGACAAATGGGCGCGAAATGCCCGAATCGGCCGAAATGAGCACAAAGGGCCCAAAATCAAATGCGACATCCGGACAAATGGAGCGAAGTACGCGAAGGACCCGAAGGGGCCGAGGACCAATAGAAACGCCACGTGTCCTCACGGAGAAAAAGTCAAAAGGTCAAAGGGGCGAGTTATCGAGCCGAATCGAACCCAATGAAATGGCGCCACGTGTCTTAGCTTTAGGGACAAGGAAAATTCAAAAGACAGCCCGCAAAAGGTAGAGGAGAGAGAATTACATGACCAATCGAGCACACCACGTGTCGTCTAGGTGGCGAAGCGTGGGAAAATATTTCGAAATCTGTCTTGGTCTGTTCCATGCCCTAAATCTTCAGATCGCCATATCTTTTGATCCAGAGCTCGGATTTCCACGTTCTTTATATCAACGGAAAGCTGTTGAGATGCTCTACATGATTCTGGGATCGACCTCGAGTTTTGGTGCAGTCTAAGAGAGAAAATCGAGAAACAGATCTGACGTGTGGTAATGGCCAGAAGCGACCTTTCAACAACCCGTTTTAATGCTAATGGGTCGCATTCTTCTTCTGCACGGCCAGAAGTGACATTTTAGCAGCCAAATTAATACAAATGGGTCGCATTCTCCTCCAAAATCACTCAAAGTGATAGGGTATGGGTTGGTAAGATCCTCCATGCTGATTTAATGCATCTGCAGTCAATGAGGAATGGGCTTGCACGTTTTCCCACGTTTTCGTCCCCTGGGCTCGACCCATGCAATGTAAAAGCCAGATTTGGCTCATTTTAAAAAAAGGTTGTTCATTCTTTCTGCTCGGCCCTCCCTTCTTTTCTTCTCTAGGGTTGAAAATGGAGTTCGAACCTCCTCCCTTGCTCTGTAATGGCGTTTTTGCCTTTTACTAATGGAATGATGTTCTGTGCAAACTTCTGGAGCAACAAAACGTGTTTTGTGATGCATCTGTCCATCCTTCCTCGTTTTTGCTTGTCCTCTTCTTGCCTCTCTTCATTGCGGGTATCATGTGCATGTTTGAATGTTCATTGCGGGTTTGGAGCCGTGTGCATGGAGTTTTGGGACATTTTCTCGTGTGAAATCTATCCTTGGGCTCGTGATGCATCTCATCCATCCTTCCCATTGCTCACCTCTCTTTGTCCCATGGCGCTTTGATAGATGTCCAACATTCTCCTTCTCTGCGGTGTATCACCGTTTTAGTGTAGGCTTTTGCTTTTTTTTTTTTTTCTCTCTCTCTCTCTGTCTCCTTGGCATGGTTAGATTAGGATTAGATTAGCTTGCCTGCACTGGAATAGCTTGTGGCAGGTAGTTTAGGAGTAGGAACCAGCCTTCTCTGGAGATTCCTCTCTCGGTTTCACAAGTCCCACGCTTGGAGAGAGGTTTCCATGTTGTGCAATCACACTGGATGCCTGAACATCAACCTAGAAGCTTTGATGTGCGTCCGTGGTGCTTTGTGATTTTGCACTAACAGTTTTGGCACGCCCGGTGGGACCTTAGAGGTCTTTCACTTCATCTTTTGCAGGTTGATGTGTTCCTGTGAAGATTTCAGCCTTTGGAGGCACTTGCAAACACATCTGGCGACTCCATCTGGTCAACAACCATCTCTGAAGTTGCAGACCTTCCTTTCCATTCATTTTCATTCATTTTCCATTCATCCTTCTTTCCATCTCTTTCATTCTTCCTCATTCTTTGAAGTTGTGCAATCATGACTTCATTTCCATCATGGATTTCATATCAACAACAGCAGTATATTCCACCTCCAACAGGTTTTACAAATCCTCCAGATCAGCATGCATATTCATATGAACAGCAGTGCCAAAGTCAGTTTGGCTATGGAGCTTTCCAAGAGCAAGAGTATGCATATAATGAAGACAATCAGATGCAAGATGCTGGTCTGTTGGAGAAAATCCAAAAGATGGAGGTAAACATAGTGCAGTCCAGGGCTCAGGCACAGATGAAAGCTTTTGGAATCGGTTATGGAGCACCCTGTCCATGGGTGGGACCTTTTCCAAGCATTACACCCTCGGGAGAAGCTTGACTTCATGATTGTAACACTTGCCTTTTCTTGCAAAGTGGATTGAAGAAATAGAGGTGTATGAGAGAAGTATTCAGCAACCTTGTCAATGGGTAAGCACACCATCTCATGCCTTTCCTTTTCCTCTTTCCCAATCTATTTCATTTCAGTAGTGTCAAGTTTCAAACCCTCCATCTGCTGTCCCAAGTGTTGAATCCATTTCTCCACCCCCCAGTCTTCCACCTCATCTCAATTCTTCTTTCCTTTTCCCTTCCAAACAGTCATCCCCTCCACAAGAGCTAACAAAAATACCCCCTCCTCCAAAGAAACAAGAGGTTTCACTGCCTCCACGACCACAAAAAAGTGTAAAATCGGTTGAGTTTCAACCCATTCCTCCTTTTGCATTCCCAATTCCATGTGGGGAAGAAGAACTTGTAAAAATCAGTCATCAAGGACAGCAAGGAGAGGAGCCCAACAAAAAGAAATAACAGAGATTTACTTGAAAGTTTGGGCTGCCAAATTTGGGATGACACGAGATCCCTTTGCTTTGGTGAAGCCCACAGAAGAGGCTGAGGTTGAACAAATGGTGGTGAGGACTGATTTTGTTGGAGAAGAAGATCTTGCAGTCCCAACTTGTCCTCTAGAGCAACAAATTGAAGAGTTTGACTTGACAAACTTCATGCTAGAGGAGGAGTTCAATCAAGAGCAAGATTGTCTTCAAACATTGGAGGAAGGAGAAGCTGCTCCAAATCCAAAAGAAGAGGAGCACATTCTAGTTGTGGAGGAGAAAAGTGCAGATCCAAGGGCTTTGAGCACAAAGCAGGCTACAGGAGAACCTTCAGTTCTTCTTTCCACTTCATCTCTCTCAAGTTCTAGTACTGAAAAGGAGTTTGATCTCTCAAACTCAATATTGGAGAGTGAAGGAAACCATGGTGGTCAAGTTGCAGATCAAGAGGAAACCATGGAGGAAGTTGAAAACGAACAACGGGACAACAATGAGGCAGTTTACAGCCGATTTGAGGATTGTTTTGATGAAGAAGAGCCGGTTGAGCTTTCACCTTTCTCTCTTTCATCATCCACATTCCAAACACCAGAGCCTGCTGCCATGAAGGAGAGCTTTCATTTGCAGCAGCCTGCATCCTATAGCAGCCCTTTGGAATCAAAATTGGAAGATTTTAATCTTCCATGTTCTTCATCGGAGGAAGAGAAAGGACAGAAGGATTCCACCATTTCTTCCACATCATCCATTCAGGTGGGTCTACAAGAAGACTCCATTCTTGGAGTTGAAAATCGAGCTATGGGCACATCCAAAGGATCGGGCAGGTGCCTAATCAGTGCTTGGCTTCATTAGAGCCAAAGGAGAAGTCACAACCAGTCATGCTTGCTTCGAGCATGAGGATGAGCTACAAAGTACCAAGGATCAGTGCCATACCTCTCCAATCCAAATGCGGAGAAACTAAAAGAGGTATTGGATTTTTCAGGTTGATACCTTGATGATTTGGATAGAAGACCGCTTCTTGTTGATTTTCCATCCATCCAAACAGCCATGATCGGTTGCGAAATCAATTGCATGGTTGCCAATTTTGAAGAAAGAAGCTATTTCTCACAACCAGATTGCGGGGTTTGTTTAGCTTGCCTTTGCTTCCTTTGTTGTCCACTCAAAATTCCCCGCTCTCGATAAGAGTAAAATTTCAAAATTTTGAGTCTTAAGTGTTTTCTCGAGGTGCCTAAGTCGTGAAATCAAAAAAATGTGTTCAGGTCGTTTTGTGTGATTTTCGGGCTGTCCGAACTTTTGTCCCATCATCCCAAATACGAAAGTGTCTTCTCGTTCTCCGATCAGCCCGAAACCTCCGAATTTGTCCCATTTTCGAACTGTCGAAAGTTTTTGTCCCAAGTGCCTCAAAGCCAAAAATGCAAACTGCTTCCATTTCGTAAATCATCCTTCAGCGTACTTCGCACTTTCCTGTCCCGAATGTCCCAAGTAAAAAGTGCGAGTCGTTCCATTTTCGCCCGAACCGGCCGAACCACGTACTCCGGAACTTTTCGTCCCGAATGTCCCAAGTTAGAACGGACCTGTTGTTCCATTTTCGGCCGATTCACCCGATTTTGTCCCGAGTTCCAAATTGCTCTGTGTTCCATTTTCGGCCGGTTCGCCCGGACCGCGTCCTTCGCGCAATTTTGTCCCAACTGCCCCATTTAAAAAAGTGCGAGCTTTCCCTATTTCGGCCGAGCCGGTCGAGTCGCGTACTTCGGAACTTTTTGTCCCGAATGTCCCAAGTCCAAACGGGCCCGCTGTTCCAATTTCGGCCGAAACACCCGAATCGCGTACCTCACACATTTTCGTCCCATTTGTCCCAAATACATTTGTGCGTCTTCTCCCTGTTTCGCCCGAACCGGCCGAGCCGCGTGTTTCGCGCATTCGCGTCTCACCTGTCCCCAAGCGTGCAAGTGTCATTCACACTTAGTTTTTCCCGCTCGACCCGAATATGCTGTTTTTCAAAAAAATAAATTTAAGTTGCGGCTCTGATGCTATCAATCCGAAGATCAAATTTCAAGAAGCAGTTACGAAGGACGAAACTTTCAAGACGTCGGTTACATCGCCAAGGATATCCATTGACATCTTCAAGATGAAACGTCTGGTGTGTCCCTCGTGACAAAGACGTGGCTGAGACGTGGAAGAAAACTCAGAGTGGCGGTTTAAGACAAAGGGTCCTTCTCGAAGCCCGGACACTGTCTCCTTCTCCTTTCTTTTCTCTTCTTCCCTTTCTTTTCGTATTCCTTGTAATTAGTTAAGGCATTGCAATTGGCGGTCCTTAACTATTCTTTAGTTAAAAGAAACGGTTACGAGGAGTAACGGATTTGTAATCTATATAATGGCCTTTCCACGCCATTTTACGGAAGGAAGAACTTGGATATTTGCTGAAAGTGTAAATAGATCTTAAAGAAATCAATACAAAAGGGCTTTCCATTCTTTGTCTATCTGATTCTTATTGTCTCTGTGTTTTCCTTTAATATCGTGAAGATCATTTTGTTCTTAACTCGTTTTGTCTCTCTGATTGCATACTGTCCAGTTTTGCAAATACAGCGATCTTGTACAACCAAGAAGGAACTTTGTGTCCTTGATTAATAAATCCGAAGAAGGTTATTTATGGAACTGTGTGTCTTTAAATTTAATCTCATTCAAATGATCTTGTCTTAAATCCTTTGAAGCTTCGCATACACGAAGAATTATTCTGCTATCTATAATTCTGAATGTTGCTTTTCTGCTCATCTTCTTATCCCCTTTCCTCAGTCCTTGTGTAACTGATGATCCTTGTGGAAAACACTTTCGTAATATCCAGGTTTAACCGTAAAATAATGTTCTGTATATTTGTAAATAAGTTTGTTTCAGAATAAGGGAACCTCTCCCATTAAAGAGGAGGGACTTTTCGTCCCCTGTCTGTTGCTCTCCAAAAAGTCCTATTTGACGACCAACACAAATAGGGTAGAGTAGGTAGATTTGCTTTCATGTAGAAGAAGTGCTTGTGCACACTCGCATGTTCCATTTGGAGCATGTATGATTTTCAGTTTTGTACATAGTTTTGGTGTTGCTGGTTTTGCTCTTGCACAGTTCATTTCAGTGGCATCTTGGTGAAGACACTCCAGGTTCAAAGGGTTTCCAAGTGGCTCAGAGGGGAGATTTTCAAAGTTCAGATCAGTTGCAGGTTACAACTCATGACTCCATGCCCAATGGATTGCTTCAGTCTACTGATCATTCATCTAGCGAGCGATGACCCCATTGAAATCGCTAAACTCGTTGTCAAATTTCACCCCCACAGGTAATTTTGATAACATGCATCAGAATATTCAAGTCCTAGGAAAATTGATTGATTTGGGGCCAAAAATCATGTTGCTAGAGTCCCCTCAAATATTTTCTAAGTTCCCATGTCACGAGGAAAAGAGCAAGCTGCGAGAAAATGCAAAAAGAGGTCAGTTGCGAAAGGCAAGTAGGTTGATCCAGAAAAAATCGTAAAAATGACTAAGTCCAGTCTAGAGGCGGCCGGGACATTTGGGACAAAAATGCCCGAACCAGCCGAATCGGCCGAAACGAGTCCAGAGGGTCCAAAGTCAAAAGGGACATCTGGGACAAATGGGCGCGAAATGCCCGAATCAGTAGAAATGAGTCCAGAGGGGTCCAAAGTCAAAAGGGACATCCGGGACAAATGGACGCGAAATGCCCGAATCGGCCGAAATGAGCACAAAGGGCCCAAAATCAAATGGGACATCCGGGACAAATGGAGGCGAAGTACGCGAAGGACCCGAAGGGGCCGAGGACCAATCAGAAACTGCCACGTGTCCTCACAGGAGAAAAAGTCAAAAGGTCAAAGGGGCGAGTTATCGAGCGCTGAATCGAACCAATGAAATGGCGCCACGTGTCCTAGCTAGGGCCCACAAGGAAAATTCAAAAGACAGCCCACCAAAAGGTAGAGGAGAGAGAATTACGTGACCAATCAGAGCCTGCCACGTGTCGTCTAGGTGGCGAAGCGCGGGAAAATATTTCGAAATCTGTCTTGGTCTGTTCCGTGCCCTAAATCTTCAGATCGCCATATCTTTTGATCCAGAGCTCGGATTTCCACGTTCTTTATATCAACGGAAAGCTGTTGAGATGCTCTACATGATTCTGGGATCAACCTCGAGTTTTGGTGCAGTCTGAAGAGAGAAAATCGAGAAACAGCTCTGACGTGTGGTAATGGCCAGAAGCGACCTTTCAACAACCCGTTTTAATGCTAATGGGTCGCATTCTTCTTCTGCATGGCCAGAAGTGACATTTTAGCAGCCAAATTAATACAAATGGGTCACATTCTCCTCCAAAATCACTCAAAGTGACAGGGTATGGGTTGGTAAGATCCTCCATGCTGATTTAATGCATCTGCAATCCCGATGAGGAATGGGCTTACACGCTTTCCCACGTTTACGTCCCACAGGCTCGACCCATGCAATGTAAAATCTAGATTTGGCTCATTTTAAAAAAAAGGTTGTTCATTCTTTTCCGCACTTTCGGCCTCCCTTCTTTTCTTCTCTAGGGTTGAAAATGGAGTTCGAACCTCCTCCCTTGCTTTCTGTAATGGCGTTTTGCCTTTACTAATGGAATGATGTTCATGCAAACTTCTCGGAGCAACAAAACGTGTTTTGTGATGCATCTGTCCATCCTTCCTCATTTTTGCTTGTCCTCTTCTTGCCTCTCTTCATTGCGGGTATCTCATGCATGTTTGAATGTTCATTGCAGGTTTGGAGAGCATGTTCATGGAGTTTTGGGACATTTTACGTGTGAAATCTATCCTTGGGCCTATGATGCATCTCGTCCATCCTTCCCATTGCTCACCTCTCTTTGTCCCATGGCGCTTTGATAGATTTCAACATTCTCCTTCTACGGTGTATCACCGTTTTAGTGTAGGCTTTGCTTTTTTTTTTTTTTTCTTTCTCTCTCTCTCTCTGTCTCCTTGGCATGGTTAGATTAGGATTAGATTAGCTTGCTTCGCACTTTGGAATAGCTTGTGGCGGGTAGTTTAGGAGCAGAACCAGCCTTCTCTCGGAGATTCCTCTCTTAGTTTTACAAGTCCCACGCTTGGAGAGAGGTTTCCATGTTGTGCAATCACACTGGATGCACGAACATCAACCTAGAAGCTGATGTGCGTCCAGGTCTTTGTGATTTTGCACTTGCAGATTCAATAAGAAATAATCTCATCAAGGACTATCAAACATGTCTTTTTCCTTTGCTCTAGTACAACAACATGAAGATCCTCCATTTTCCAGTTTGATCACAACAAAGGCAGGGGAAAGGAAACGCTCTCCACCCAACCAAGACATCCAATGAAAAGGAGAAGCCATCCTTCTTCATTGGCCCCCGAGCCCCAACCACAATGCAATAAGAAATGTGTTTCAACTCATGGCAACAATAGGCTTCCACAACACACATGTAATTTCACATTTAAAACACAATCCAAAACAAAACTATAGTTTGCAACCACAGATAAAGACAACAAACAACACCCAAGCTTCCTCATGCAAGCCAAGGAGCAAGAACTATGGGGATGCTACTTATGCCTCCCAAAGGGGAAATGGGTATCACCACCTAATTACAAACCACCAAAAATATAGTATATCAAAACCCTAACATGCCCTTATGCCTCCCCAAGTACCCCTTATTCCTCACATTTCCTTATGCCTCCCCAACCTCTTATGGCACCCCATAATGAGTAAAGAAATGCAAGCTATTTCTTTGTAAGGTGGAACCCAAATCCCAACTCCCTCCACACTTATACCTCCCAAAACACTTATTCCTCCCACAAAATACCCCATAGTCTCCTCCTACACCATCCCTAGGTAGTCTACCCAACCAGCCAACAATAAAACAACACATTCAAACATTCAGCCATTCCTAAGTGCAAAGAAAAATGAAAAGAGATCATTTCAAGAGCCAAGCTCCTACCTCTCCATGATGGAGTTTTATTCCAAGGTTCCAAAATAGCAAGCTTTCCAATGCAAAACATAGTCCAAGATCAACAATCTACAAGCATGCAATAGTCTCCAATCTTCTCCAAAAGCAAGAGCTCAAAACAACAAAAGAATTCACCCCAAAATGAAGTATGCAAAAGTGAAACAACCCCCAAAACAAGGTAAGGAATTCAAATTTTATAGAAGAGGGAAGAGAAGAGGATGAGGTGGATCCATGTAGGATGCCACATCACACATCCTCAACCCCAACACCCAAGTCAACTTCATTCTCCAATGCATAATAATTAGGTGGGTGAATAATATGACAATTTACTTACACACTCCAAAACAAGCCCACACCCCAAAGGACTGAAATTAAAAATATGTAAGAAAGTGCAATTAAAACATACAACTTGACTTACAAAAATGCATAATGAAAGTCTAAATTTAACTCTCCAACCATAGGTAAGGTTGGTATATAAATTTAAGAGGTGTGGGACAAGTCTAACTTGTCCCACAAGCCTCCAAAATCAGCCTCCAAGGACAATTCAAATTTCCAAGAAGGTGGAGTGTTTCACACTCCAAAATTAACTTACACATCTCTTACAACACTTAAACCAAGAGCCAACAACTCTATTAATTACATTCTCATGACCCATTTACTTAATTACTTAACAACATGATTACTCACAATATTTACACACCATTTAATAAATAATGAAAGGGGTCAATGCACCACTAAATAAACACATGCAAACATTAAACAAAGGAACCAAATAAAAGAAAACATAAATCCCTTGGTCACATTCGAAGGGGATCCCCCATGGGAATCCCTAACAACTAACAAACACACACAAACAATTACAAGTTTCCATGGTGACCTTGTTGAATTCATCTAGAATTCCAATGTGGTTGGTCTCCAATCCCTCGATGTTTATTGTGATATATTTTAACCTGCAAAACAAAAATACCTCCTTCGGCCTTGTGGCCATATCAGAACATCCAAATGAATATAAATATAATTTCAAAATCATCAATATATATATGAATCACAACAATCATCAAGACAATCTACAATATCACTTACAATTTCATCAACAACTATATCATCATCAATTTTAATTCAATTTTCTCGGTCTACTCAATGTATCCAAATATCACATGTCCTAACAACATCCATAAATATATATATAACCATGTCCAACAACATGTTAACATCTATATAAAATGTCTCCAATAAACATCATGCATCATATATGAATCAAAGTCAACAATAACCCATGATCTAACATCTAACATCATACTAAATCAAAACTATAACAATGTCCATAATATAGTCAGTAGTATCGAGTCGAAGGAAAGTGAGCACTACGATTGAGGACCTAGTTAATTTATTTATGATGATTCTCTTTCTCCTGAGTCTTTTTATGTTCTTAATTCTATCCCGTATGGTACTAACTCTCCTTCTTCTTCTTCCCCTACATATACAAAAAAATCCTTAGGACTAATCATGTTGAGGGTGATCTTCCTATTGCAGATCCTTCCCCTCCACCTTCTACTTGTCCATTGGCCATTATGCCTAAAGAGACTATTTGTCTTCTTCTCTTGCATGCATGACTCCTTCTATTGCATGTGCTACTATTGTTGATGTTCTCATTGCTTCTCATAATTTGTTACAATCTTATTTTAGTCATGATGTATGTATTAATACTATTGGTTTTTCTACATATAATGTACTAAATAACAAAGATAAATAAGATGTGCATGTTTCTTTTTCTCCTCATTTGATTGATATTATTGATAAATGTATTGGCGTGTGAAGAATCGATTACTAACTCATGTGATGGAAAGTCGTGCATCTCGATACCATGAAAGGAACGATAAGAAGATTGTTCTAAGCCGTGATCTCGAGATGATAATAGCACACCACATTAGATTTGTAAAAATAGAAAAGCTAAAATATCATATATGGAAATCCATCATAATCCATAATGCTCAATACATTACAATAGAATTACTTGAATTATTCAATAAGAAAGATGTACATATAGGAGGAGGGAAGTGCAACTACTACCTAAATCAATGGTGAAGAACTCACACTAGCTAATACTAGTGTAAGCAACCGATTAACACGATGAGATCCATCTCCATCATAAGTTCAAGCTTTTGGTGTGACGGAAAGTCGTGCATCTCGATACTAGGCGAAGTTAAGAGTGCCAGCCCAAAGTAGTCTTTGGATGGGTGAACTCCCGGGAAATTCCCACGATGTCACTTTGCCTCCTAATGTTGATGGGCCTGATTGGGTGTATACCAACTCCATCATGCAGAGAGTATTAGCGTAAGTAACCCATTAACACGATGAGATCCTCTCCACCATAAGTTTGAGCATTTGGTGTGATGGCAAGTCACGCAGCTTGATACCATGAAATGAATGATAAGAAGATTGTTCCATGACGCGATCTCGAGATGATAATAGCACACCACATTAGATTTGCAAAACAAAAGAGATAAAATACCATATATGGAAATCCATCATAATCCATAATGCTCAATACATTACAATATAATGACTTGAATTATTCAATAAGAAAGATGTACATATAGGAGGAGGGAAGTGCAACTCTTTTGCCTAAATCAATGGTGAAAAACTCCCACTAACGGATCTTGGTAGTTAAGTTAACTCCAAAAGACTAGTAAGCTAACTCCACATAGCTGAGAAGCTAACTCCACACAACTAGTACACCTAAGAAAGCTAACCCAACAAGTGTAGGGCTAACACAAGTGTAAGAATTATCCTAATAAATAAATAAAAGGATAAATAATAACCTACACTAACACTCATTGCTTCTCATAATTTGTTACAATCTTATTTTAGTCATGATGTATGTATTACTACTCTTGGTTTTTCTACAAATAATGTATTAAATAACAAAGATAAATAAGATGTGCATGTTGTTTTTTCTCCTCATTTGATTGAGATTATTGATAAATGTGTGCAAAAACCTCTTTTAATATATCACATAAAATATTGAAAAATATTAAGGCCCCTTTCCTTAGTATTCTTTGTAATCCATCATTTCAATTCTTCCTTTCTCTTCTCAATCATTCTCTCTAAATTCTAATTCTACCTCTCTTCTTATTTACTCACTAGGTGTTGTATTTATTTCCTCATTCATTAATTAGTAGTGGCTAGTATGATGCCAAATTTTATATATTCTAGCTCAATATTGATTGTTTCATTTCATATAGTTTTGAAAACCTAACATCTATTGAAAATTGAAATGATGAATTTTTCATTACAATCACTTGTTTGGTAAAATTCGATTAGGAAAAAAAATTTTCAAAGTGTTTACCTATTTATTGATCTTACACACTCTTTCCTCTTATAGTTTGGTATGTCAAGTTTTTTTATTATGGGCATATTCTTTTTATTGTACTCTTAGATTTTTCTGGGATTAATTCCTCTATTATGGATCTAAAATATCCTTAATCTACAAATATGTATCAAGAAGACACACCCATTATTAAACACCCTCTTGAAAAAGTGATCATGATATACCTTACAAAACCTTCCCAAGTGTATGTTATTTAATGTTATACCAATATCTCTACTATCATTGAAGAATTTTATCCTACAGTACCTCAATATCAATCATGATAAAATTGATGTATTACTACATTAAAATTATTCATCATAGTCCTCATTATATGTTATATAGTAATGAATATCACTTAAAGAAGATGAAAAATGATGTGATGGAACGTTCTCCTATTTTCAAAGCCTAACCCAAGTGGTTCTAGTGATGGCAGCGGCATGTTTCTAAGATTTGATGATGTAGGCAAATGAAATTTTATTGGTGACAATGATGCATGGAGTGTGAGGGCATGATGGTTGTTTCTTCCTCTTGTATTTTTGTTACTACTAGTTTTGATGGTTCTATTCATGTGCTTGGTGCTTCATAGGGGATGATTCTTAAAGGTATCTTGTTGGGATCTATGGATCTAATAGTATTAGTTTCCTTCAAGGTCATAACAGATGTGTCTCCCATTTTTCCGCTAATATCTTTCATGTTTGTGAGTACAATGCGTGCATGTGGTGGCTGGAGGGGCAAACTCGGATGGACCTTTCCTTCCCCTCTTCCTCTCTTTTTGGATTTTACAACATGCTACACCCAAAGTTTGTTTCTAGGGTTATTCCTTCAGGGGTGGCACAATGTCGTCAAAAATACAACAAACCGTGATGAGGCTAATGTGGGGACCCTTCTAGTTTTCTTAGAAGTAGTGTTGAAGGAAATGCTTTCTTAGGATGCTACAAAATCCACCAATACATTCCTCCTAAGCCTATGGTTTCTGCCAAAATTTCTTCATCGGTTTCCTTTGGGGCATAATTTATTCAATTTGAAGCTTTTATCAAGAGTAATGGGCCAATTTGTAGATTCAATGACCTCTGCTCGAACCTCCCTTCTCTTCATGATTGGATCACGAATCACTAGAAGCCTCTTTTAGAAGGTAAAATTTATATTTATCCCACATCTAGTGTAGTTCCCACTTCTCTTCGGCGCTTATTATATTATGATTTTGATTACTATTGACTAGAGACATGAAAATTATTATTATATTTTGATTAGCATGTTGATAGATAGTAGAGATATTTTGGATTATCAATATGTTATGACTCATATTGTGGATTATATGGACTCCTAGATGCATGGATAGATATTTCAGTGTTGATGATGATCTAGTGTTGTTACTTTATATATACTAACACTTTGGATTCTTGACATATTGATTTTTTAGATGATCAAGTTAGTCTTGTGATCTCATTGATGTTGATGAAATGGTAGAATTGAAATATCTAGAAATTGTAAATATTAGATAGAATTGATTAACCTTGATGATGATTTTGTTATGTTATATGATGATGTAAATCGATAAATATACATGTGTTTTATTGTTTGATGTTATTGATATGGCCTTGAGGCCAAAGAGGTATTTTTTCATTTTCTCAAGAAATTATATCATAATAAACAAGAAGGGGCTAGGAGACTAACCATGAAAGAATATTGGATATTGACAACAAGATCACCTTGGAAACTTTGTGTTATGTATCTTGTTGTGTATTTTTGAGGTCCCCATGGGAAGGGGTAACCTCAAATGTGACCATGGGTTTATGTGTTGTTTTTTCCCTCTTTCATTTTATTTATTTTGTGAGTATGTTATTTCTTTATTGTAATGTATTTCCAAGTTACTATTACTTAATTAATGTGCTATAGTTTAGTCAATTAAACATGTGTTTAAGTTAATTTGGGATGTGACTAAGGGGGATTAATTGTGGTTGATAATCATTGTTACCTTATGGATTTGAGATAGATTTTATTGATTTTGGTGTTGTGTACTCAACCTCACTTTTCAAATCTCGAATTTGGGCTTATGAGCCACTTTTAGAGGCTTGTGGGACAAGTTACGCTTGTCCTCTTTAAACTCACTCACCAATTATACCTATAATGTGAGTGGTTTATTTTAGGCATTATTATGTGTTTTTGAAAGTAAAAGTGGAATTAATTTCACTTTCTTACAAATCCTTTAATTTTTCCTTAAAAGTATGGAGTAGTGGTTTGTATATGAAAGGAAACTTGTCATATTCTCACCCACCCATTTATGAGTCTTGGGATTGATGTTTGACTTGGTGAAGTGGATTGGAAGAGAAGTGATGTGGCATCCTACATGGAGCCATATCACCACCCTCTCCTCATTTTTTTATTTATGTAAGTTATTTTGGAGTTTTGGGAGTTACTTTTTTTATTTCACACTTACAGATTTTGAGGATCTTGGCTTGAGTTCTTGTTTATACCTTGGGAGCTTGTTTTGTGTTTTGGCTTAGACTTGGAAAATCTTGGAGCTTGTGCTTGTGGATTGAAGATTCTTTCAATGGAAAGGTAGGGTCTTTACCCTTACATTTTATTTTATTTTTGTGTGATTACTTGTAAAATGAATGAATGTTGTGTTATTTTGGATTTGGGGTAGTATGACCTTAAGGATGGTAGGGGAGAAAGAAAATGGAGATATTTTTAGGGAGGGATAAGAGTTTTGTATATGCATTTGGACTGATTTTGGGTTGGGTCTCCCACCTTGTGATAATAAGAAAAATTTCTTGTTTATCTTGGTATGTTTCATTTGAGGGAGTGATAAGAGATTGAGGGAGTGATAAGAGATTGAGGGAGGGATAAGAGTTTTGTTTTTTTGTGTGGATGAAGTGTTTGGAGGTTTTAAGGTAGATACTTAACCCATTAGGAGGCATGAGGGATTCCCCATATTTCTCTTCTCCTTGGCTTAGATTTTAATCCTTTACTGTTTAGGGAAAATGTATATTTGTGACTATCAATGTTATTGTGTTTGTATGTGTTACAAATTGATGGTATGAGTGTATGTATTTTGAAGCCTTTGTAAAATTTTTCATGGTTGTTTGATATCCCTTATTGCTTCATTTTTGGGGCTCGGGGCCAATGAGAAGGATGGATTCTCCTTATCATTGGAATAAAGGGTGGTGTTAGGGAATAAGGGATAAAATATGCGGAATAATGTTAGGTTGTGGAGCTTGTTTTCATGTGAGAAAGTGTTGAAAAGTGTACAATACTCTTTTGGACCTATGGTCAGTGTATATTCTTCAACACTTTCTCACATGAAAAAGGATCTGACAACCTACCCATATGAGAAAAGCATGTTTCCCAAAGTATTGGGCAGGGAAAGTGGGATGTGAGTTTTACCCATACATCCCCTTCCTTGTTTCCTATTGTGATTTGGAGTTGAAGAAATGAAGGAGCTCAAAGTTGCCATATTTTCAACTTTTCACTTAGTTTCATGATATTTTAACTTAGAAAATAGTATAAAGGATTTGTAAAATTATACAAACTCTTATAAAAATGTATGCAAAAGTATATATTGGAGATTATATACATTTTAATATACTTTAATTTAAAATTTACTAAATATACTATAACTAGTGTCATATATGGACCGCGTTCACATCTCAGTATGACCAGCACCGGTCATTGAAAACTACATATAGTTTATAAATTTCAACTCTTAAACTTGTTGCTCAGATATTACCTTGATAACAATAAAACAAAGATTGTAATAAATATGAACTTATAGTAAAATGTACACATATGTATATATTTGAGAATATATACATTTGTGTATACTTTTATAAAAATATGTTGGATTCATAGTAACCAAAGACTTGGTGGCCCGACCGGCATCAGCATCATAGCACATTGAAAACCATGACCGGTGAAGCGAATGGCACCGGTCACCTCTACATTAAACTCCTTTTCAAAAAACATGTTTTCAACCCAAACCAATGACTTAAATGAATATATTTGTGAATAAAATGTAGATCTATCTTAGTAATAGGTATATATACATGTATATACATATATACATGCATGTATATATGTATATACATGTATATACATCCTAGATCAAACAAAATGGGATTTCCCAAATGTTTAACTCAAGAAATGTGAGAAAACAAATACCCACAACCATATCTTGGGTTGGATTCTTATAATAAAACAAGAGATAATCTACACACTATAATCCTAATGCAAATAATGGAATAGAGAGCAAAATGGAGGAAGGGTTTCCTCCCATTTGCAAAACTTGAACCAAAATAAATTTCTCCATGTTTTATCGTCATGATTCCATGGCTTCCACTCTCAACCTGCAAATCACAAATGAACAAATGAAGAGTTTAGGGCAAAGAAAACAATAAAAAGGCATCATAAGGACAATTAGGGCTCTTTGGAGAAAAAATCCTAAATCTAAGGGTAGAGATTTAACCCTACACATTTTAAGTTGTTGACATTTTTATGGGAAGGGGTAATTTTAAATAAAAGGTATGGGTATTAAGTGAATGGGGCCACTTAGTGGGTTATGGTAAGTTATAGCCTTTCCAATATAAGTTAACAAATAAATACATGACATTTGATTTTAAGGATTAAATAAACACTAATGTGTATGACATTTTAGGTAATAATTTAAGAGGATTTTCAATAAGGTAAAATAACGAGATTAAGTTAAATCAATATTTTAAATAAAAATTATTGGAAATCTTAGAAGAGGATTAAGTTCAAAAATGATTTTTGAAATTAAATAATAATATTTAATTATTAATTCAATTCTAACAACGTTATGGTTATGTAGAATTTATTAATGGGAATATAAATGGCTCGTAGCTAATGATTATCACTTTTAAACCAAAAAAATCCATAATTTCTCCCTCGTAATTAATGGATTTTAACATCTATACTTGTCGTAAATTTTATGAGACCTTATAGGTGGTCAATTCCGCTATGAACCACACGGAGTCTCCTCAAGAACTCTCCTCCAATCATTGTTCTTCAAAGAGACTAAAGATAAAACCATCTCCCAAGAAAGCTCTAACCTCCACCTCGCAGCCCCACTTTCTTTACACCATTCTCTAACCGCATGGAGGTTCAATAGGGGACAATATAGTCGATGGGATAGGAGCCATCGGTGGAGGCTCATGCCCCTCCATGACATAGTGAGGAGTATTGAGCATAGAACTCCTTTCATGTGAATCCAATTAGACAAGATTCACCACCGAGAGAGAAAGAAGATAGGGTTGAGATATCTAGGAGCCCTAGACAAAGAGATGGCTATGAGGAGAGACCTAGAGGTAGATAGATAATAATGGTCGATCATATTTGAGAGATTCTAAAATGCTTCATCTATCTCACTTCATTAGAGATACAGAGGATTTCATATAGAGGCTTCAAGTTAGTCATATTGAGCTGATGCTTCAAGCTATGATTGTGTTCTAGTAACATGAAGGATCTTGTCATGATTCATCTTCTGAGGGATGAGGTAGGGTTTTGTGGAGGATGGAGGAGCAGAAGCTCCACATGATTCAAAGACAATGACATGGGAGATCTTTGAGGAGAAATTCAAGATCCAATACTTATCTAAATGGTTTATTCTAGAGAGGATTGAGGAGTTCCATGATCATGCGATAGGCATCTATGAAAGTGGCCGAGATTTTGGATGAGAGTCTACTACATGTAGGATGAGCGGTCGGGATTCATAGGTTCATCATGGGCCCGAATTTAGATCTTGGAAGGGTAGTGTGCATGTATTGTCCATAGACTTTAGCCGAGGTCGTTGAAGGCCTACATTCTAGAGGAAAATAGGGGAAACATCGTGCCAGAGATAGAGTGAGAGCCACATTTAGTAGATACGGGATAGTCGGTCAGGGAGACAACTTATCCTCCTCATGGAGAACATGGTTTAGGACAGTATTCCTTCATGCCTCCACATCGCAGAAATAGCATAAAACTCGTCCACCATTTAGACCTCCACAAAGATTTGATGCATAGAGAGGAAGATTATGGGAATCCTCCTAGAGGACCCATCAGAAATAGACATTACCTAGAGCTCGGTCAAATTGATTTCACATCTAGTAAAACTGACCACAATAGATTCCATGGTATGATCATCGGGATCTACTCCATAGACCACTAGAGCACCAGGGTGATATGCTTCTCATCGAAGGGAGCCTGGTAGTTTTTATGGTTGTGGTGTACTTCGACACCATTGGAAAGAGTGTCCACAAAACCCTAATAACAAGGGTAATGGACCTATTTCTGAGCCTATAGTTGGTGACATGGCATGCAGTCACATGATTTATGTAGTGGTTGAGAACCATCCAGGAAGAGCATCAGGGCACAATGATAGAGACTTCAAGTAGCATTGGTGGTATTTCTACCTCTATCTTGTTTGATTTGGATCTCTTCTATTCCTTTATTTCTCCATCATTAGTAGAGTGATGTAGGTTAGTGGTAGTTAGGAAGGGTCATAGTTGGGATGTTGAGATGAATTTTAGGAGCCAAGCTCATAGTGGACTCCTTAGTCAAGAAGTGTGTAGTTGACCTAGACCCTTCACCACGACCTTGGATCTTTGCATCCTTCCCTTGGGTTCTTATGGAGTCATTTTGGGTATGGATTGGCTATTTGCACACAAAGCTAGAGTGGACTATTACAGTAAGGTGATATCTTATGCAGATATTTGGGTTTTTAATTGGTGATAGTTGGGGTTAGGAGGCCTATTTCATCTGCATTATTTCCACTATGCAGCTTAAGTGGTGTGTGCATCGAGGATGTCAACTATATGTTATTACAGTTAGTGATAGTTATAGGATGAGTCTAGTGGGCCCTCACTTGATGACCATCACATTTTGAGGGAGTTTTATAATGTATTTCCTAGTGAGTTACATGGCCTACCTCCCCCACGTGAGATAGATTTTCATATAGATTTGGTTCTTAGAGAAGATCCTATCTCACGCACGTCATATAGGATGACTACCCCTGAGCTTTGTGAGCTCAAGTTTCAATTGGAGGGCCTTCTTGAGAAGGGCCTAATCCATCCTAGTGTATCTCCTTGGGGTGCACTAGTGATTTTGTGAAGAAGAAGGATGGATCACTATGATTGTGTATTGATTACAAATAGTTGAACAAAGTAACAATCAAGAATCATTACCCCCTTCCACGCATTGATGATTTGTTTGATCAGATGAAGGGGACTATAGTGTTTTCCAAGATAGACCTTAATTTAAGTTATCATCAATTGAGGATTTTGGAGGTGGATATTCATAAGACATCCTTTTGCACGAGATATGGCCACTACAAGTTCACAATTGTGTCATTCAATCTAACAAATGCCCTCGTAGTGTTCATAAGTTTGATGAATTGGGTATTCAGGAAATTCTTGGATTGCTTCATGTTCATATTTATAGATGACATATTGATATACTCACGCACACATGAGGAGCATGAGGATCACCTTTGACAGGTTCTGTAGTGTCTTTGAGAGTAGAAACTTTATGGGAATCTGAGAAGTGTGCATTCTTTCAGCCATAGGTTCAGTATATGGACCACATTATTTCTAGGGAAGGTATCACAGTCATCCTTCCAAGATTAGAGCTATTATTGATTAGCCAATACTGACCAAGCATGACCAAGGTACACAACTTCATGGGATTAGCAGGTATTATAGGAGATTTGTTTAGGACTTCTCATGCATTTCTCATCCCATCACTTCCCTACAATGGAAAGGAAGAAGTTTGTTTGGTCAAATAGTTGTGATTAGGCCTTCAAGATTATTAAGGAATGCCTTACCACAGCACCTATTCTAGTCATGTCAAATCCGCAGAGGTATTTCTTTGTATGTATAGATGCTTCATTAGCATGGATAGGAGGATTATTGATGCAGGATGGTCAAGTATTTTCTTTTGAGTCTCATGAAACTCAAGGATTATGAGCTCAATTATCTGAATTATGACCTTAAGATGTGTAGTAGTGGTTCACATTTTGGCTCGATGGAGACATTTTCTGTTAGGTAGGAGGTTCATTCTCAGGACAAATCATTTGAGCCTACATCACCTCTTCATCCCAATCTCAATGCCCATCAATGGCATTGGATGGAGCTTTTATGTGAGTATGATATGGAGATAGAGCATGTGAAAGGGAAGGAGAATGTGGTTATATATGCTTTGAGTTTTCAGAGGCATTTGGTTATGGTGACTTCAGTGGACACATATTTGTGGACCAGGATCTTGCAGTAGTTTCCAAACAACAACTTCTACCTTTCACCTAGAGTAGAGATTGAGTCTGAGTCTCAAAGACCCCTTGAGGGGAAGTTTGAGGGATTAAAACTAGAGCCAGATGGACTTCTCATATACAGAGGTTGGATTTATGTACCTAGAGATGGAGGGTTTGGAAATATATCTTAGCAAGAGGCACATCATGTGCACCCTATTCAAAGCCTTCAAGGGTGAAGAAGATGCACACTACATTGATAAATTTGTATCATTGGAGAGGACTTCGGAGGGATATAGCTTGGTTTATGTCTCGATGTTTGGAGTGTCAGAGGGTGAAGGCAAAGCATCAATATCTAATTGGCCTTCTTTACCCACATGTTATACCAAAGTGGAAATGGGACACCATTTCCATGGATTTCATAGTGGGGCTACCTATGTTGAAATACCACCACAATGCCATCATGGTCATGGTGGATAGATTGATGAAAGTGGCTCATTTTTCTCTAGTGAATACCACCTATATAGCTAGTATGGTGGTGCGAGTGTACTTGGATGAGATAGTTAGACTTCATGGGATTCCACATAAGATTATTTGTGAACATGATCCTTTGTATAGCTCACATTTTTTTACTACCATGTAACATGCTCTTGGGACGAGGATTAATTTTAGTATAGCTTATCACCTAGAGATAGATGGTCAGATTGAGTGGGTGAACCATATATTAGAGGACATGCTTCACATGTACATTATGGACCATCAATCACGATGGGAGGAGTATCTATATCTAGTAAAGTTTTCATATAATAATATTTTCATAATTCCATCGGCATGGCACCATTCCAGGATTTTTACGGCAAAGAGTGCACAGAACTCCATTGAGTTTCCATAGGTTAGAGGATTGGTCCACTCTTGGACCAAATATGTTACAGGACATGGATCAGCAGGTTATCTTGATCAAGACAGAGGTTGCAGAGATGCATGATAGATAGAAGAAGTATGCATATCAGAGGATAGTTCACCACAATTATGAGGTGGGCTCGAAGGTGTTCCTGAGAGTCAAGCCTCATAAGAGCCCCATCCATTATGGAAAAGGATCTAAGCTAGCTCCAATATTTGTGGGTCCATTTGAGATCTTGGAGTGGATCGGTCCTTTAGCCTACCACTTAGCCTTTCCACCCATAGATTGTCTCACATCCATGATGTTTTCCATGTTTATGTATTATGAGATACATTCTAGATCCTTCTCATGTATTGGATTGGACCACATTACAGGTATAGGAGTAGGGATAGGTGATGGTGGAGCCCATGCACATTATAGAGTGTAGGACCTTGGGCCTTCAGGGTGATGAGATATTGATCGTGTGTGTGTCTAGTGTGGATCATTATGAAGAGACATCGTAGACTACATGGAGGACATCCACTTTTATGAAGCCCAGTTCCCACACTTGTTCCAGTGACTTCCAGGAGGAAGTCGAGTCTAAGGGAGGGGGATGTAATTCCCACTTCTCTTTGACACTTATTATACTATGATTTTGATTATTGTTGATTAGATACATGGACATTATTATTATATTTTGATTAGCATGTTGATAGACAATATGAGATATTTTGGATTATCAATATGTTGTGACTCATATTGTGGATTATATGGACTTCTAGAGGCATGGATATATATTTCAGTGTTGATGATGATCTAGTGTTGTTATTTTATATATATATTGACACTTTGGATTCTTGACATATTGATTTTGTTAGATGATCGAGCTAGTATTTATGATCTCATTGATGTTGATGAAATGGTAGAATTGAAATATCTAGAAATTATAAATATTAGGTAGAATTGATTAACCTTGATGATGATTTTTTATGTTATATGATGATGTAAATTGATAAATATACATTTGTTTTATTTTTGATGTTATTGATATGGCCTTAAGGCCGAAGAGGTATTTTTGATTTTTTAGAAATTATATCACAATAAACAAGAAGGGGATAGGAGACCAACCATGAAATAATATTGGATATTGGCAACAAGGTCACCTTGGAAAATTTTTGTTATGTATCTTGTTGTGTATGTTTGGAGGTCCCCATGGGAAGGGATAACCTCAAATGTGACCATGGGTTTATGTGTTTCTTTTTCCTCTTTCATTTTATTTATTTTGTGAGTATGTGATTTCTTCATTGTAATGTATTTCACTTTACTATTGCTTAATTAATGTGCTTTGGTTTAGTCAATTAAACATGTGTTTAAGTTAATTTGGGATGTGACTAAGGGGGAATTAATTGTGGTAGATAGTCCTTGTTACCTTATGGATTTGAGATGGATTTTATTGATTTTGGTGTTGTGTACTCAACCTCACTTTTCAAATCTCGAATTTGGGCTTATGAGCCACTTTAGAGGCTTGTGGGACAAGTTAAGCTTGTCCCATACCTCTTAAACTCACCCACCAACTATACCTATGATGTGAGGGGTTTATTTTAGGCCTCATTATGTGTTTTTTAAAAGGAAAATTGGAATTAATTGCACTTTTTATAACTCCTTTAATTTTTCCTTAGAAGTATGGAGTAGTGGTTTGTGTGTGGAAGGAAACTTGTCATATTCTCACCCACCCATTTATGAGTCTTGGGCTTGATGTTTGACTTGGTGAAGTGGATTGGAGGAGAAGTGATGTGGCATCCTACATGGAGCCACATCACCCTCTCTCTCATTTTTATATTTATGTATGTTATTTTGGAGTTTTGGGGTTATCTTTTTTATTTCACACTTGCATTTTTTGAGGATCTTGGCTTGAGTTCTCATTTGGAGCTTGGGAGAATTTTTTTGTGTTTTGGCTTGGACTTGGAAAAGCTTGAATTTTTTTCTTGTGGATTGAGGATTCTTGCAATGGAAAGGTAGGGTCTTTACCCTTGCATTTTATTTTATTTGTTGTGTGATTGCTTATAAAATGAATGAATGTTGTGTTGTTTTTTATTTGGGTAGTATGACCTTAAGGATGGTGTGGGAGAAGGAAAATGGGGATATTTTGAGGGATGGATAAGAGTTTTTATATGCATTTGGAGGGAGTTTGGGTTGGGTGTCCCACCTTGTGATAATAAGAAATATTTCTTGTTTATCTTGGTATGTTTCATTTGAGGGAGTGATAATAGATTGAGGGAGTGATAAGAGATTGAGGAAGGATAAGAGTTTGGTTTTGGTTGTGTGGATGAAGTTTTTTGAGGTTTTAAGGTGGACACTTAACCCATTGGGAGGCATAAGGGATTCCCCATATTTCTTTTCTCCCTTGGCTTAGATTTTAAGCCTTTGTGTTTGGGAAAAATTGTATATTTGTGACTATCAATGTTATTGTGTTTGTATGTGTTACAAATTGTTGGTATGAGTGTATGTATTGTGAATCCTTTGTAAAAAATTCCATGGTTTTTTTATATCCCTTATTGCTTCATTTTTGGGGCTTGGGGGCCAATGAGAAGGATGGATTCTCCTTCTCATTGGAATAAAGGTTGGGAGGTAAGTGTTACCTACACCCCCTTCCTTGTTGTTGATTTGGAGTTGAAGAAATGGGGTAAGTGCACCAAGTTAGGGGGCCAAAAAGTGGACAAAACCCAAAATGAACTAAATGCTATCACATTTTTTGTAATAACATGGTTGCATTATGTTTTCTAGGCTCTATAATTCATGAACCTAAAACATGTACTTGTTATAATGCATACATCTTTCTATGATCATAAAATGCTAAGTATACGATTTCTTTATAATTTTAATATTTCTTATACTTTTAATTTATTTTAGTAAATATAAGATGTTAGGGTCACTCTACACCTAACATAAGTGGTCTTATAGCTCTGGTATTTATATTCTATAATATAGTTTTTGAAAATCTAATCTGTCAAGATACTTATTCATTTTTAAGATTTCAGAATGACATAAAGCTTTCATGCCATATATATTGTAGTCGGTCTTTGTTTTAGGAAAACATATAGTCATTTTGTAGGTTTTTTGACCTTCTAGATTGGATTTTGGCACTACCACTTCTTGAATTGGTACCAATTTTAAAATTTGGTCCATAATTCACTTTAGTGACCACGAATCAACTCTATGATGCTTGTCTACTTCTTACTAAAATAAGATCCTCACTTTCTAGATAGAGAATTACTCCCTGAATGGGATTCTTGTCCTATGGGGAAAATGAGGTGTTTGTAATATACTTCCTCATTAAGGTTTGATCACACTACTAGGTGTTGAATGAGTTTTTACAAATAGTACCAAGTGAATTACATCAAGTGAACTCAGATGATTTCTCATTCTTAGAAACATGTTGCTCCATATAAAGATCATCCCTTCACCTTTCCTGGCTCTAAAATAATCCTTTCATGGAATCAAATTCAAGATTCTCATATGTGTATTTTTTCATATGTATCTCATGGAGATATATGATGCCTTAATACTTCACACGTGACATAGACTATGAGGTTTTAGGGTTTAGGATTTATTGTTTAGGGTTTAAGGTTTAAGGTTTAGGTTTTTGGGCTTAGGGTTCAAGGTTTAGGGTTTAAGGTTTAGGGATCATAGTTTAGGGTTTAAGTTTTAGGGTTCAGGGTGTAAGTTAAGGTTCAAGTTTCGAGGTTAATGTTTTTATATTTAGGGTTTAGGTTTAGCTTTTTAAGTTTAGGGTTTAGGATTTAGGGTTTAGGGTTAGGGTTAAGGGTTAGGGTTTAGGGTTTATGGTTAGAGTTTAGGGCTCATGATTTAGGGTTTAGTGTTTAGGGTTTAGGGTTTAAGGGTTTAGTGTGTAGGTCTAAAGGTCTACGGTTTAGGTTTTATGGCTTAAGGTTTTAGGGTTTATGGCTTAGGTTATATGGTTTAGGGTTTAGGGCTTAGTAATGAGGGTATGGGGTTCAAGGTTTAGATTTTAGGATTTAGGGTTTAAGGCTTAGGGTTCAAGGTTCATGGTTTAGTATTTATGGCTCATGGTTTGGGGTTCAAAGTTATGATTTTAGGGTTTAGATCTCGGGGTTTTGATTTAGGTTTATGGTTTATGGCTCATGGCTTAGGGCTCAAGGTTTGGGGTTTAATGTTTAGGGTTTAGGGTTTAATGGATTTAGGGTTTATGTTTTTTATCATTTATAGTTAAGGGTTAAGGGTTTAGGATTTTGGGTTCAGGATTTACTATTAAGGGTTTAGGTTTTATTAAGTTTGTTTTAGGGTTTAGGGTTTATAGTGTAAGGTTTAGGTATCGGGTTAAGGGTTGAGGGTTTAAGGTTTAGGTCATGAGATATCGGGGTTTAGGATTTATTGTTTAGGGTTTAAGGTTTAGGTTTTAGGTATTAAGTCTAATGGCTTAGGGTTTAGGGTTTAGGATTCATTATTTAGGGTTTACAATTTAGGTGGTGCGGGGTTATACACAATTTGTTCTCCTTACTAATATTAATGGTGGATACTTATCTCAAGAATACAAACCTTATATAAAAACTTAGACTTTTGGTGGTTCTCATCTCGATCCCCGCAAAAATGAGGACCTTATCTTCTACTTCAACTCTTATACACTTCAATAACAAGATTATCTCTATACCAATATCATAATGTTTTCTCTCATCTATCCACTATAGGTATGAAACATGAGATTACCATGTCATACTTGGTATCTTCATTGTTCTTATATGCTCATCTCCTTATTACCGTCATCTCTATAATACTATTATTTCCCTACATATCCCGATTCATCAAAATAATCATAAAACATACCTTAGGATTTAGTGTTTAGGGTTTAGGTTTTTGGGCTCAGGATTCGGGGTTTAGGGTTTAGGGTTCAAAGCTCATGGTTTAAGGTTCAGGTTTAGGTTTAGGGTTTAGGACTCACTATTTAGGGTTTATGGTTTATGGTTTAGAGTTTAGGGTTTAGGGTTTATGGCTCAGGGTTGAGGGTTTAGGGATAAGGTTTTATGGTTCGTGGTTTAGCATTTAGGGCTCAAGGTTTAAGGTTTAGTATTTATGGTTTAGGGTTTAGGGTTCACATTTGAGGGTCACGCTTTAGGGTTTTGGATTAAGGATTAGGGTTGAGTTTTAGGGTTTAGGGTTTAGGACTCATGGTTTAATTTTGAGAGTTAAGGGTTTAAGGTTTAGGGTTTAGGGCTAAGGTTTTAGGTCTTAGGGTTTAGGGCTCATGGGTTTAGGGTTCATAGTTTATGGTTTAGGGTTTAGGGTTTAGCCCTCATAGTTTAGGATTTAGGGCTTAGGGCTTTTAGGGCTTAGGGCTTAGATTTTAGGGTTTAGGGCTTAGGTTTTAGGGCTTAGGGTTTAGGTTTTATGTTTCGGTAGTAAAAATAGGGTTTAGGATTTAGATTTTAGAGTTTAGGGTTGAGAGTTGAGGTTTGGGGTTTACGGTTTATGGTTTTAGGGCTTAGGGATTAGGTTTTAGGCTCGGGGTTTATGGTTTAGGTTTTAGGATTCAGGGTTTAGGATTTAGGGTTTAGGGTATAGGGTTTATGGTTTAGGGTTTAGGGATTATGGTTTAAGGTTTAAGGGTCAGGGTTTAGGGTTTAGGGCACATGGTTTAGGGTTTAGGGTTTAAGGCTTAGGGTTTAGTTTTTAGTGTTTAGGGTTTAGGGGTTAGGGTTTAGGGCTCAGGGTTTAGGGCTCAAGGTTTAGGCTCACCTATTCACTCACTGTAATGTTTTGTGTCTTACCCATTCTTATTAGTATTGATAGAGTATTCAACTAAAAAGGGTTCATTTTCTTTATAGGCATAACATTAAAAGGGAGTCATCACAATTTGATGTCTTTCATCCGTTGATATTTTGAAGGAGGAAAATGCCGGATATCCAAGAATAATTTGGTATAAAAAATATTACCCAATACAGACTATCTTCTTTTTCCATCACATGGAAAATATTTCACTTCTTTGTAATGTTATGTGTCTTAGCCATTCTTATTAATAATTGACAGAGAGTATTCAACTGAAAAGGGATCATTGACTTCATAGGTAGAAGAACATTCAAAGATAGTCATCACAATTTGATGTCTTTCATCTGTTGATATTTTGAAGGAGGAAAATGTCATATTCCTGAATTTCCAATCCTTCCACAAACCCCATTAGTCTTCGATCCTTGGTTAAAGGGAGACACACATTACTTGGCATCTATTTACAATGATAGAGATATTTGTAAATTAGTGTTATGACCTCTAAATCATATGAAATTCAAGTTGTTTTGAAATCACATTACACCCTTCACTAAGCTTGATGACTACCCTTATATTTTTTAAGGAAAATTTAAAAACATCTATAGGTTTATCATCTAAGGAATTATCAATGAATGGAAGGTCACTAAGTCGTAGGCTAGGTGACTCCCATTCAGAACTAAACAAGAAATATTTACTAGGTGATTGATAACCCCTTTGTGTTCTTAGCCATTCCCTGTTTCTATGCTTATTTTGAACACTTCAAGAAGTTTTGTCAAATTTTCTATCCATTCTAGTAGTAGAAGAGATTTCTCTTTCTCCAGAGGAGAGGATATTGCAAGAAATTTAGTTATGATCCTACACCTCCACATTGGTATATTCTCTATGTTTCTTTTGTTTCCTTTGAGATTAATTTTTGTGTTGTGATGGTTATTTTTTCCAGCTTCCAATGGGTCATCTGGATTGCATAATGTCATACATGGAAATATTAGAAATGTAAAATTTGATTCAAAGTGTGAAGAAATTTACATTCAAGAGCGAAAGTATATGTGGGAAAAAACAAGTTTGGAAGAGATGTGTAATATGCATTGCAAGGCACAAGGTATATGTCATATCCATTTAGTTACTTTCTCCCTCTCTCATAAACAACTTATTTGTATAAGAAAACTTCGATGATGGTTATAGGCATGAGACTAGAAAATATTGATGAAATATGGTTCAGGATTTAGGGTTTAGGGCTCATGGTTCTGGGTTTAAGGTTTAGGATTTTAGAGTTCAGGTTTAAGGTTCAGTGGTTATGGTTTAGGATTTAGTGTTTAGGTTTAGGGTTTAGGTTTTAGTGTTTATGGTTTAGGGTTTAAGATTAGGGTTAAGGGTTTAGGATTTAAGGTTTATGGTTTAGGGTTTAGGGTTTAGGGTTAAGGATTTAGTGTTTAGGTTTTAGGGTTTAGGGTTTAGGGTTTAGGGTTTAGGTTTTAGGGTTCATGGTTTAGGGTTTAAGATTTAACATTTAGGTTTAAGGTTTATTGTTTAGGGCTTGGTGTTTAGGGTTTAGGGTTTATGGCTTAAGGATTAGGGTATATGGTTTAGGGTTTAGATTTTAGGGCTCATGGATAAGGGTGTAGGGTTCAAGGCTTAGGGTTTAGGGTTTAGGATTCAATGTTTAAGGTTTAGGGTTTAGGGGTCAAGGTTTAGGGTTTAGGATTTAGTTTTTACGGTTTGGTTTAGGGTTTAGCATTTAGGGCTCATGGTTCATGGTTTAGGGTTTAGGGCTTAGGGCTTAGGGTCATGGGTAAGGGCTTAATGTTTTAAGGTTTAGGGTTTAGGGTTTAGGGTTTAGGTTTAGGGTCTAGGGATCATGGTTGAAGGTTTATGGTTTTATTGTAGAAGTTAAATGCTAAAAGCTTTAGGTTGAATGTTGAAATCCTTTAAATTACCTATGTACTAACCAAATTATACTATAAAAACTATCTCCTAAACCATGACTCATGGAGCTATGAGACTAGTTCCATAAGGTGAGAAGTGACCCTAATTTCTTATATTTACAAAAACAAATTTAAAGTATAAGTTTTTCATTTATTATTATTTATATTTATATTATTCCTTAAACATTTTTTTTTTTGTAAATAGAAGCATGCCAAAAGCACATACAATGTTTATACTATGAAGAACACATATACATTTTGTACTTTCACTTTTTCCAAGCCATTCCTTAAGGCTTAGGGATCCGGTCTGATCCCTAAGCCTCGAGGCATGGACCTACACAAACACAGCAAAATGCATGTTTTTGCAAGAAAATGTAAAAATTCCACTTCCTCCATGATAAATCAATATAAAACAATTGATTCATTTTTTTTAAAAATACCACGACATAGAACATAGTTTCTTCTTTCTAAACATATTATTTTTCAAATTTTTTTGATTAATATAAGGTTTCCATATTATTTATTTTCTAACTATGCCTTTTTAAAGCTATTTTTTGAATTTTAAATATTTTTATCTTTCATCGTGTATCTTTTTTTTTTGGCTTATCAAAATTGAAAAACAATTATACTAGCACACACTAGGCCTAATTCGATGCATATTCAAAAAAATCTTATTTTTGATATTTTTTGAGGTAGTTATGGGGGCATGATCGAAGCTCTGTTATTTTTAAAAACATAAATTTTTGTACTAGAAAATCATTTTAAAAAATAAATAATTGCTAAAAAAATCTAAAAACTTCCAAGCACAAACTAGATGCTCTAGCTATCTTTCTACGAAAGGGTTTTCAAAAATACTAAATGATGCTCAAAGAATGGTGGGGGCATGAAAAGTCACTCATATGTTTTTTAACAAAAATAGAGCACCTATTGGTATTTTAGCTATTTGACCCACTTAAACTTATATTTTTCAATAAAATTTAGTAGCTTAGAAACTAGACTCAAAATGTTATGATTCAAGTTTATACAACATCTTCCAATTTTGATCAGTAACTATTTTTAAAAACTCATACAAGTTGAATTTTTTTATTTTTCAGAAAAATGTGTCCACTTAAGACCCCCTTTTGGCCCCCCAACTTGGTGCACTTACCCAATGAAGGAGCTCCAAGTTTCCATCTTGAGAGAGTTGTTGTGTAGAAGACCAAGAAAGAGAATGTTATTTTTGTAAATTTCATCATGTTGTTTCCACATTTGAGTGGAAGGCATGTATATACTTGTATTTTAAAGAGATTTCTTATAAATTTAATTATCAAGCTATGTATTAGAAATGGTTGAAAGGATGAACTTGTAAGTTGCTTATTATTGTAACTCTTTCAAATTTGGAAATGGTTTTAGGGTAAAAGTGGACAAAAAAAAGAGGCCCGAGCCTCTATCATTTTATCTCCCTCAAACGTGAGTTTCAGAGCTTAACCATGCCCTCACATTTTTTCATTCAAAGATCTCAAGCTCAAAGGATCATTTCTGGATCATCGAGAAGATCTGAATCGACGATGGTGCCACAGAGAAGAGGTAGGCACAATTATTTTCTCAAAATTGCATTGAAATATGATAATTATAGATTAAAATTTGAATTGAATACATTTTTTTATTGTTATAGTTGGAGGTCGAGGGAATCAACCACAACCAAACCCTATATTCCTATCATCCCTCCCAACACTCCCACAATTTCTCAACATCCCCGGGTAGTCAAGAAGATTTAAAGAACCCACATAGTTGAAAAAAATTGAAATTGAGGATTTAATCAAAAGAATGAGGGATTCACAATCTACAAACCCCCACCGCGCCTCTCTTGCAAACACATTGAGGCATTACTTGCTCAAGTTGATGCAAAAATGGGAAAATTGATCATTGGAAACTTACAGAGAGAGGGTTATAGGGTTTATTATTCCAACAAATTGTCATATGTGGATGTAAAGAAAAAATAAATTACAAAAGACCTCATATGCGCCTTATTCATGGACCCCCGCACTAATTTTCCTGTTTTGTTGTCATGTAAATGGTTTCCCATCCATTGGTGCAATAATAATTTGATTAAAAATAATTTTTGGGACCGATGGTGGATGGTGTTTGATTTTCCACCTTGTAATAACAACGAGGTGCCACTATACTTTCTGAGGAAACTCTATTGCGAGTTTATCCTCAACGAGATCCCAAATTATTTTGATTTCTGAGATTTCCAGGGCCGAGGAAAAGGATCTGCACAGATCGACCAGGTGCACAACGTGCACCTATTCAGCAGGGTAGATTCCCCACACAGAAGCCCCTCACCCTGAGATTGTCCCTCAAGCAGTGAAGGAGACAATAGAGATTGATACACTCCACGCACTTCAGGGGCTATCTACGACCCTTGTTTGACATACAAGGGAGATTTTGAGCCAGATGCTCATGGAGGGTACACAGAGTATTCCCTCAGGAGTACTAGCATGAGGCCACATCTTTTCTCATCATGTGGTAGCATATGTTTGGGGCCCGAGGAGGACGATACTTTCATGCGTACTTGATTTTGGTGGAGTTGGTGCTAGGGGTGCACACGATAATGTCACTATGTCAGATGTCCTTTTGAGTGAGACATTTGGATTACAATCATCGATGTCACCTTCACAGTATTTGTTATGTTTTATTATGTGTGTTACAAAAAGTTTGGAGTACTTGATTTACTTATATATGTTAAATTTTTGAAATAATTGTATTTGTACATGTACATGCATTGATATTACAAGCACACAGGAGGTGCATCTTCATCCCACCATAGGCGGCGAGCACCATGCATACACATACATTCACAGAGGTAATTTAGAATGTTAATTATGTAAAATTTTCACATACATGCAAATATATATATATATATATATATATATATATTTTGAAGTCAAATATATGTATGTTCTTGTATGTCCATCTAACTCACATGATACATGTTTGATAAAGATGTTGACTTCACTAGACACCCCACCATCTCTGCGACAAGTAGAGAAAGGTGTTGCCACTGCGATTTCATCTGCGCAACAACTCACTGAGGTATTCAAACAACATGTAAATTTTGTTAAATTTCTCATGTAATTCATATTATGTTAAATTACATGTTAGTAATGTCTTTCATTGTAGAATTATTAAATTATGTTAATAATGTCCTTCATTGTGTATATGCAGGAGTTACCTGTGATAGGTAGCATCCCTGTTCATTTGATTCATAGGCGTGGTGGGGTAAAAAAATAATAGTTCTATATTGATAAAATTAGTTAAAATATTGTCATTATGTACATACATGTACTTAGTTCTATTTTCGCTAATTTTGATGTTAGATTTTCTGATCTTATGTGTATGTAGGGAACTTCAACCCCTCCATTTTGACTTCGAGGGCACAAATCCTCCATCTCATCATCTTCGTACCCCCATTCATACTCCAGGAGCTCCCGATGACTCATCTAAGTGTGAGATGCAAATTCGCGTGATCGAAAACTTCATGGTAAGTTTGTGTATTTATGTAAATACTTTCATTCTAGCATGGTCTTAAATACATGTTGAAAACATATATAAATTAAGTTTTGACAAAAAAACATTGTTTTCATTTACAGCTCATCTACAGGAGTATTCAATGGAAGAGGACTCATAGCATGGGCTCGGATGATCCAAAGTCATCTCATAGATCTCCATCTTCATCTAAGGGAGGGCCTTCTTCGAGCAAGGCCAAGAGAGGGATAGATTTTGATGATTAGGAAATATATATGTCTTACATGACATTTTTTTGTATGCCTATGTGCATGGCATTGTATGTACGCCTATATGGCATTTGAACTTGATGGTATATGACCTATTTGGGCATTTTTATATTTATTATGCACATTAAAATACTATTTGGAACTTGATATTTTTGTATGAGACCTTACATTTCTGAGATTATTTTTGCATGAAACTAATATGATGTGCACTTGACAATATTTAAGACATTATGGATTATTTTTCATTTATTGGTGATGTACATGTACTAGCATTTTCAATGTATAATATGCATCAAACTTTGGAAATCAATATTTATATAATGTATGTATATAAAGAGTTACCTAATCTGAGTAATTATTCATTCAATTTATCAATGTGTATATGTGTATTTACCTTACTTGCTTTCTTTCTTGCTCATGGTCTCTTTGTACTGGTTCCTATCTTATCATGCACTTACTACATTCTTCTATGCTTCTTAGTCTTCTCCCTGTTAAAACACCTGAGAGTCTTCTATACATTACTCCAATGCTTGAGAATGTCTCCAGATGCAATGACATTCTGATTCAGACACTCAATGATTCTTGATTGTCTAATCCTATCCAATTCATGTTATTACCTTTAAATCTGTAGGCATTTCAAGTTATTTGGAAATCACATCACACCCTTCACTAGGCTTGATGACTACCCCTATCCTTTTGAAGGCACTTTTGAAAGCATCCATGGGTTTATCATAGCATAAATTATCAATGAATGGAAGGTCACTAAGTCAGTAGGCCAGCTGACTCCCATTCAAAACTAAACAAGAAATATTTACTAGGTGATTGATAACTCCCATGTGTTCTTAGACATTCCCCTATCAAATTCATTCTTAAGCCAATCTAGTCATTCAGGGCTCTTAAGGGACTACGCCCGGAGAGAGGTAGCCCAAAAGCATGGGGAGTGTAGGGAACCAAAAAAAAGCCTCCCTAGTGTTTACCTAGCCACCCCGATGTGTTGGCGTAGTTGGTTTGGTGCCAAGAGCTTCCGTTTGCAAAGTATTGCATCTGACAGCCTTACACTGACTTAAACTACACTATTTCACGTGTTTGCAAACAATAGGACAGCGAGAGAACCAAATGGAGATGGAAAAAAAAACCATGAGAGAGGATTTTGTAGAGGGATTTGACATGGAGGTTTCTAGATCTGACGAGACATCTCTAGGTGCCACAGAGTCTGAGAAATCACCCATCGAAGATATAACATGTTTTGGTCTCAGGGCTCTTAAGAGACTACCCGAATGAGGTAGCCCAAAAGCACGGGAGCGTAGGGAACCAAAAAAAAACCTCCACTAGCATTCACTAGAAATCTAGATGTGTTGGCCAAAAGGTTTGGTCCCCATGAGCTACCATTTGCAAAATATAGCATCTTGATAAGCCTTACACTAACTCGACTACACTATTTTTCACACGTTTGCAAACAATAGACAACAGAGAACCAAATGGATATGGATAAAACCACATAATAGGATTTCGTAGAGGGCCCCACATGGAGGTTTTATATCTCGACGAGACATCTCTAGGTGCCACGAGTCCAAGAAAAATCACCCATCAAGATATAGCGTGTTTTTGTCTCGGGGGCTCTTAAGGGACTACGCTCGAACGAGGTAGCCCAAAAGCATGGGGAGTGTAGGGAACCAAAAAAAATCCTCCCTAGCATTTACCTAGCCACCCCGACATGTTGGCATAGTTGGTTTGGTGCCAAGAGCTTCCATTGCAAAGTATATTGCGTTTGGAAGCCTTACACCGACTCGACTACACTATTTTTCGTGTTTTGCAAAACAATAGACAACGAGAGAACCAAATGGAGATGGAAAAAACCGTGAGAGGATTTCATAGAGGGATTTAACATGGAGGTTTTGGATCTGACAAGATGTCTCTAGGTGCCACGGAGTCCGAGAAATCACCCATCAAGATATATAGTGTGTTTTGGTCTCAGGGCTCTTAAGGGACTACGCCCGAATGAGAGGTAGCCCAAAAGCACAGGGGAGTAGGGAACCAAAAAAATCCTCCACTAGCATTCACCAAGAAATCTAGACATGTGTTGGCCAGATGGTTTGGTCCCACGAGCTACCGTTTGCAAAATATAGCATCTGACAGCCTTACACTGACTCAGACTACACTATTTTCACACGTTTGCAAAACAATAGACAACGAGAGAACCAAATGGATATGGATAAAACCATGATAGGATTTTTAGAGGGCCCCGACATGGAGGTTTTGGATCTACAAGACATCTCTAGGTGCCACGGAGTCCAAGAAATCACCCATCGAAGATATAGCGTGTTTTGGTCTCAGGGCTCTTAAGGGACTACGCCCGACGAGGTAGCCCGAAAGCATGGGGAGTGTAGGGAACCAAAAAAATCCTCCCTAGCATTTACCTAGCCACCCCGATGTGTTGGCATAGTTGGTTTGGCACCAAGAGCTTCTGTTTGCAAAGTATTGCGTCTAAAACCTTACACTGACTCAAACTACACTATTTCACGCATTTAAAACAATAGACAACAAGAGAACCAAATGGAGATGGAAAAACCATGAGAGAATTTCATAGAGGGATTTGACATGGAGGTTTTGATCTGACAAGACATCTCTAGGTGCCACGGAGTCTCAAGAAATCACCCGTCAAAGATATAACATGTTTTGGTCTCAGGCTCTTAAGAGACTACGCCCGAACGAGGTAGCCCAAAAGCATGGGGAGCATAGGGAACCAAAAAAAAGCCTCCACTAGCATTCACCAGGAAATCCAGATGTGTTGGCCTAGATGGTTTGGTCCCACGAGCTACCATTTGCAAAATATAACATCTGGCAACCCTTACACTGACTCGACTACACTATTTCACATGTTTGCAAACAATAGGACAATGAGAGAACTCGAATGGATATGGATAAAACCATGATATAGGATTTTGTAGAGGGCCCCAACATGGAGGTTTTAGATCTGATGAGACATGTCTCTAGGTGCCACAGAGTCCAAGAAATCACCGTCAAAGATATAACGTGTTTTGGTCTCAGGGCTCTTAAGGGACTACGCCCGATGAGGTAGCCCGAAAGCATGGGGAGTGTAGGGAACCAAAAAAAAAAATCCTCCCCTAGCATTTACCTAGCCACCCCAATGTGTTGGCATAGTTGGTTTGGTGCCAAGAGCTTCCATTTGCAAAGTATTGCGTCTGACAACCTTACACTGACTCAAACTACTACACTATTTCACGTGTTTGCAAACAATAGGACAACGAGAGAACCAAATGGAGATGGAAAAAACCATGAGATTATTTTGTAGAGGGCTTTGACATGGAGGTTTTGGATTTGATGAGACATCTCTAGGTGCCACGAGTCCGAGAAATCACCCATCAAAGATATAACGTGTTTTTTTTGGTCTCAGGGCTCTTAAGGGACTACGCCCGAACGAGGTAGCCCAAAAGCACGGGAGTGTAGGGAACCAAAAAAATCCTCCACTAGCAGCATTCACCAGGAAATCCAAATGTGTTGTCTAGTTGGTTTGGTCCCACAAGCTACCATTTGTAAAATATAATATCTGTCCGACCTTACACTTACACTCGACTACACACTTTTTCACACATTTTACAAAACAATAGGACAACGAGAGAACCAAATGGATATGGATAAAACCACGATAGAGATTTCATAGAGGGCCCCAACATGGAGGTTTTAGATCTGACGAGACATCTCTAGGTGCCACAGAGTCTAAGAAATCACCCATCGAAGATATAACATGTTTTGGTCTCAGGGCTCTTAAGGGACTACACCCAGACGAGGTAGCCCAAAAGCATGGGGAGTGTAGGGAACCAAAAAAAAATCCTCCACTAGCATTTACCAGTCTTGCCACCCTTGTGTTGGCATAAATGGTTGGCATAGTTGGTTTGCATCTCGAGCCTTACCGACTTGTGAACTTTTCACCAAAAATTGAGAGAACAAATATTGAAAACCAGTTTTGATCATGGATGTTTGAGACTCACCTTACACTGACTTAGACTCTAGGTGCTATTTCAAAAAATAGGATAACGAGAGAACCCAAAAATGGAGATGGAAAAAAAAATCCTCCATTTTTACAGAGGGCTTTGACATGGATTTAGACTCCTTGGATCTAACAATCTAATGTCTAGAAGGTTTTGAGGTACCATGGATGAGTTTTCAGAAATCACCTCGTCAAGATATAACATGTTTTGGTCTGGTTCTTAATGAGACTACTGCTCGAATGAGGTAGCCCAAAAGCACATAAAGGAGCATAGGGAACCAAAAAGGTCCATAAATAGTCCTCATAGCATTTGGGGGCTCCATCTAGATGTGTGGCCTAGAGAGCATAGGGAAATGGTTTGATCCCACTAGCTGGAGCCATCCATCCATTTGCCTAAAATATAGCTATATTTGAAAATATTTACACTGACTTACACCAGACTCGCAATATTTTTCACGTGTTTGCAAAACAATAGGACAACAAGAGAACCGAATGGAGATGGATAAAACCACAAGAGGATTTTGTAGAGGGCCCCAACATGGAGGTTTTATCTGACGAGACATCTCTAGGTGCCACGGAGTCCGAGAAATCACCCATCGAAGATATAGCATGTTTTGGTCTCAAGGCTCTTAAGGGACTATGCCTGGACGAGGTAGCCCAAAAGCACGGGGAGCGTAGGGAACCAAAACAAAGCCTCCACTAGTGTTCAAGTCTTGGTCATCTCTTTATGTAAATGCCTTGTCATCATGTAGTTTCTGGCAGCTACCCGGTGTGGAACTGCATTGTAACTCATCATCCAAAGATAAGAGGTTTTATCATGTTGATCGTAAGATGCTGAGGGGGCTAGATGCAATCAGTTTGGGATTAGATCATAGTAATCAACAAAATATGGACTTCCAAACATATTTATCAACCATAAAATCAATGATAAGCCCTAGCTTCTTGTGCTTTCCAAATTTATCTTTAGACTCCTTCATTTTTGTGTAAGGTTTTGAGCATGAAATGGTTTATTTCATGTTGTGTCCGTTTCTTTTCTTTACAGTTACATTATTGTTTCTAATATGTCAATGACCTAGACTACAATGCTCAATGCTTTAGAAGTTGAAATAGATATGCAGAATAAAGCACTAACAACTCATGAATATAAGTCTATATAAGGTGCATAGAACGTGAGCATCAATCTCTAAATTGCTTTGAAGCGGTATGTTATGCTAATATTAATAGCAGAGAATGCTTGGCTGACTCTTCTTCAATCGAATGCAATCCAATTCCACCTGCACTACCTATAGCCAATCAATACAATTTTTCCATGTTAGTACTGAAGAGCTTCAAACTTTTGACCCCTGCATTACAACATTCTCATCTCTTCTTTCAAGGACACATAATTATTGCATCTTATTGGATGTTTGAGATCATTTCTTGTGTATGTAATCATCTCATGATTCATTATATGAGAAATATGAATAATTAAAGTTTCAATCCTCCATATCACACCAAAATGCTCAGTCACATTACAAGGAATCAAAGTTACCAAGTTAATATAAATCCCATAAAAAGATGTCATATGTGGCCACCTACATCAAGCCATAAATTTCCTGTCATGACCACAACAACCAACAATTCATCCTCCCTCTACTTTTCTACTTCTACAACTATCAAATACATAAATATACCTAGTAGTACATACATACCATAGTCACAAGTATGATTCCAAGAAACATGTATCCAAGCCTTTTTTTAAAATTGAGCTAGTGAGGCTCATAGCTGAATCACACACATCATGTTTTTTGCATTCGTCCAGGTTACTACTCCAAGCTACCATCACAGTTTGTGATCCTTGATGTGTGTTTATGCATTTTTTTAAGGATAAAGGAGTATTTCCTTTCATCTCCCATTTCTATGACAGATATCAAGATAACTCTATAATTTATACAGTCTCAACTGCTCATGTTGTTCATATTTGCAACAAATTTCATTGAACGACTACAAAAATCTAACCTAAATAGTCAGAGTAGATTGATTAACAGGTGTTGGCCTATGGGTAGCATGAATCTTGTGGAGTTTGATATGCATATCTGTGATGCAAACACTAGCATGTAAAAGTTACCACTATCAGTTGATGCCATTTTCCCTTCCTGTACCAAAAGTAACTCATTCCTCTGATAAAGATCCAATGCAAAACTTGGCAGGATTTTTGACTTGGCCATATACATGGTATGCAAAAACATTAGGCTTCTCTGACAAAAATTTCAGCTAATGACATTTTGATGTTGTCATCTACATTGTGTTCAAAAACACTAGCCCTCTCTTCAAAAAACGATAGATATTTAACTACAAAATGGATAAACCAAAAGCACCTCTCTGGAGATGGCATGTTTACTACCTTACAATTCCTTAACCACTACATATAAAACAAGTGGAACTAACATCATCTATTTAGGAGACCACTCATTGGATATCACAATGGCAGTGACTACTGTATTTACTACGTTAGAGTAATAGACTAAATCAGCATTCTATTTCTCACATATCAAATGAATTTCTTCCTTCAAAAAATAAACTATGGGTGAATGCTCAATCAAAAAATAAAGTACAATTCTAAACAAGTTTCAGGCTCAATTATCAATACTTCATTGTAGTTTTTCTTGCCAGTTTGCTACTTTTGGAACTTGCCTGGTTTGATTTGTGAAGTTGAAGCAGCTGGGATTAATAAAAATAATCAACTTGGCATGTTGTCCTTAAGATTATCCATGATTCTATCGACAACATCACATAGATCTTCCATTCCAGTTAAGTTGTGATCCTTCCACGCTTCCCATTTTTCCTTTTCTTCTTCGCTATTATCTTCTCTTTAAGTTCTTCCAGATGTTTTTGGGTAATCATAATTGACTCTTTATGACTTTTAGGAGGCATTTCTTCTTGAATCATAGTGACATCTTCACCTAATTGTTTTTCTTCACGATGTTCATTGTCATCTAAAGTTGAAGACTAAAAATTTATATGGCCTTCAACTTCTTTTTGGGCACAAACAACCTTTTGTAATATCCAAAAAAATTCAGGCTCTTCATTCTCTATTTGATTGAAGATATTCATTCTTTCAAAATGAACAGTTGGAACATTGGTGGTCTCCCCAACAAAACTAAGTTCATAGTCTACATAGTTGCATCCTGTGGCAAAATCATTGAGGATAACAAGATTGCAGAAGATGACAAAAGAATCAAAAAAGTTTGCAGGCTCTCCTTTTTCTCCCACCCCACCTAAATAGTGTAGTCTGAGTCAGTGTAAGGTTTTCCATTGCCAATCACCTGAATAATATAGGTGGTTCATACAATATAGGTGGTGAAATGAGAATTTTAATAAGATATTTTTACAATATAGGTGGTGAAATGAGAATTTTTGTTTGTTGTTCCTTTCTAATATTTAATTTCTCTTAGCTTCACTTGGCTTCGAGAATAATAAATTCTCTACTGACAGTGCCAACCACGTGAAGGTGGAAGCTTTTTTGGCACCACTAACCTACATAAACATGTTAGTAAGCAATTAAATAGAATTTTAAATCATACATAATTTAAACAAAATCATTTAAGTAAATATTCAAATTAAATTCATGAAGAACATACCTTTGCAAATTCAATCCAATGAACCAAGGATCAACTCTACTCTTGACAGTAGCAAGAATTGCTTCATGATCTGATTCACGAACCTTCCACAGATTCTTGTTTAATGGCCGACCTCGATATTTGATCAATTTAATATTTGTTGCAAGGACCAAATGTGAATAGTGAAGTATCTTTCGATGTACTTCATAGTCTTCAAACAACCAAATGTTTGATTTTTTGATAGGATATCGTCAAAGCCAAGTTCCAATGACTACCACTAACCCAATGGGATACTCAAGGTCTTCACCATCAATGACTGTGGAAGTCAATTTTTTTCCCTCTACACAACGAGACAAGAAGTAGTTTGTTCCCTCTTCATTAAATTCCATCACAATAACTACAAAAATGTGCCCTACATCACAAAGTAAAATTGTAAGTCAAATTTAAAATACATTAAGAGTTGACCATTTAATAATTTATAAATCTAAAACATGGCATGTACATATATGTATACACCTTGTTGCACTAAATCAGAGACTTGGTCAAAGTCAGGTGATGTTGTCATTTGATCTGAAGACCCTACAAGTTGTAATGCTCATGGAACTTGATGTGTGTCGAGTGGAATTAGAGGTCTACAAGTCCATTCATCCACCCACTTTGTTGTGACTCACATTCATTCCACACAAAATCAATGCATGATATACAAAAACATGCCATGCACCTAGTATAAATAGTCCAAGCATTTGCATCTAAACTACGGAATGAGTGCATATCACTTGATCCTACAACTGTCATACAATCTTCAAAGTTTTCCAGATGTTGTTCCTCTATCAACCAAAAATATCTATGAACCATTGATCTCTCTTGAGATTCATGGCCCATATTCTTGACACACCAATCAATAATATTTTTTACATCTATAAATTTAGCACCATCCTTGAACTTTAACTCTTCTCTTACAAGTGCTCTTTTCACACATGCTCCTGCACCATCATGCTCTCCTTTTCCATGCCCTACCTTAGTAAAACTCTAGATATGTTGTACATTTGTTTCTTTGTGCATCCTGCTTAGCCAATAAAACATCCATGCATTCTTGAATTGTGATGTGCAATTGTTCGACCAAATGTAATGTTGATCAAACTAATGTTCCTCTCATTCAAGTTCACATAAAACACTTGGAAACACCCTTGTACATATTCTATAGAATGTGTCCGATCATCACTGATGTAGAAATGATACTCTCTTAATATTTTTTGATCTTTGCTCAGTGCTTTCTGGAGAGTGCATGAATGTTATATGCACAAAAATAACAACTTGCACCGAGTTATAATATTGAGACGGAACCTCCATTTGTTCTGCAATGTGTAATTCTCTGTGAATTCAACTACTAAAACAATAGTACCAAGTGGGAATGTGTCCTTGCTTAACTTGAATTGTTCATCCAACCATCGAACCTCTATGTGTGTGCCTTGCATACTCATAAAAAAATTCTCTCTCGAATTTGACCATATATTCTGATATAGGTAATTGTTTTGTAACAAGCTCACACCTCTTAGATTCTTTTCCATCTTTTAATTGATATGCCACCAATTTATATTTGGTGAAATCAACCAATTCTTTTCCTATTGAATTTGTACTCTCCTCATGGATACAACTTTTCAGATTTGGCAAGCCACCACATACATTGCACATTCCATCCAAACATGCTTTGTTATAAAAAAATTGTCTAGTTGATTTTTCACAAAATATTGTCAGAATAAATTCCTTGAATATTTTTGTGGGACATTTAATCCACACTCCTACAACATGATGTCAGTATGCAAAACACAAAACATGACGTATTTGACAAAAAACATTATAATGCATTGAAAATTCAACATGATGCCTGCAACAAGTGATACATGAGTGATTGATTTTCACATAAAAGGGTTTTCTCATTTCAAAGAATCTTTGGGTAAGTTCATCACGTTGGGGGACAAAATAAGGGTCATAAGTGGACATCATATTACAAATAACAACATAATATCAACTTGTAGGGATTATTAGCAATGGATACACTCAAAATTAGAAAAACTTATATTGATATGAATCATAACATCTAGAATTTAATTTCTAAACTACTAATTTTTAAAAAAATGGACAAATTTAGTTCTATTGAACACTCAAAATTCAATTACTTGGTTTTTATTTTTAAAACGCCTATAAGATTATAGTTCATTTTCCAATTTGGATGACAAAAATTGATATTTTTTTTTTCCTTTGGTGAGAAGTTATATTCCTCTATCTATCTTGGGATAGATTTTATTTTGTATTTTTGAGAAATAATTTATTTTTATGGATTTTTTCCGTGAAAGTGGTCTCGACAACATAACACTTTATGTTTTCCTGCCATAACTTCATCAAATAAATATTGAAATCAAATAAAAAAATTTTGAACATGTATATAATTTCACCATGGTTGGGATGGTATAAGTTTTATCACATTCGACAAGTGAAACAAAATTTGAAGCTTAAACGTAAACATAACCATTCACAGAAAAAGTGTCTTAAAGACCTACTATTAGTAAAAAATTATAAAATGATGTTTATCTTATTCTATTCACTTTAAAATCAAAATTTCTACAAAGCTAATATGATGTCAATATGAAACACGATGGTACCATTTTTATGACATATTTTTACTTTTCAAATGGTTCAAGTCCAACATGAAGACTAAATTTGATGTTTTGTTATTTTTTGATGTAAAATTCAGGATTTGATGTCCACTTAATTGTCCCCCAACTTTTGCATTACCCCTTTGGCTAATGTTAATTTGTGTATTTTCATTCTTAAACTTAGAGAACAATTGTATTTCATTCATATCTAAGAAATTTTTACACACGATTCACCATTACGAAAAACTCTATTCTTCTTTTTATTATATCTCTTCTATTCGGTGACACCCTTGTGTTCTCATTCCAAAATTTTACAATTAATTCTTTTAGAATATCAAATGTATTCTTGTCTTTTCGTGGAAGTCTACTAGAGAAAGCCCAATAGTTGATGTTATTAATCTAACTCAAGATGTTTAAGTCTCTATCTCTATTGCTTTCATTAGTTTTTTCTGTTTAGCTTCAAATCACTTCTTCTTTATCTAATCAAGTGTTTATTAACTGTTTTATCACTTACTATACAATTAGTAAGTGCATGTCATGTAGCATTACTATCTTTGGTGTGTCTTTTGCCACCTATAGTTTGGTATGATTTATGTATGTTTTCAATAATTGACGCATTTTGATCAATAACATTAGATGTTCTTAACCCCAGAGTCTTCATTATAGGTCTCATCTTAATTAATTTCATCAATGTAACAAATAATTGACATCTTTGTGTGTCATTTAAATTCTTAAAATAATTATCCCAAATTCCACTAGCTTTTCTTCTCGCATTTCTTTCAAACATTTTGCTAGGAAATGGTTTTATAATGTTTTCATCAATTTCAATTAAGTGAATTGGTTTTCTTCACAAAATGGAAGGAGGTGTTCTTAGAGGTGAAGATTCGTTTACAAGGTTACTTTCTTCTTTCAAATGTTTTCATACAAATTTCGTGGTTAACATTTGGATTCTCGGTTAAGGGTTCAACAATTGGATTCATATCTATTTCTTCATCCATACCAACATTATCATTCAATTCAATATCATTATTCATTGCAAAATCATTATTCATTGCAAAATCATTATTCATTGCAAAATCATTATTCTCTACATTTTCATTATGTATTTCATCCCCATTTTCTAATACATTAGCTACATTTGATATAGCAGATGTACCTTTCCTTGCACAAATTTTTTTACATTCTCTTCAATTTCTTTATTCTCATCTCTTCCAATTGTTCCAGTGTCTTTTTCTTGACTTTCCTCTTGTCCTTAGCTCAACTTTTATCACCCATGATTAGAAAAAATCAACTAGTGGGGTAGGGGACAAAATGAACTACTAAAAAATCGTGCAAGAATGTAGAGAAAATTGTAGACCAAACAAAATGTATGCAAAATTCCCGTGAAAGAGATGAAAGGGACGTTGGGGGCCACAATATATAAACAAAGCATAACGCGTACATGTTATGCTTTTTACCTTTTCCAAGCACATGCCTCAAGGCTTGGGATCTGGTTTGGATCCCCAACCCTGAGGCATGGACCTGCACAAACACAAAAACAACATGTTTTTGCAAGAAAATGTAAAAATTCCACTTCCTTTATGATAAATCAAAATAAAACAATCGATCCATTTTAAAAAATTATACCATGACGTAGAGCAGATTTTTTTCTTTCTAAAAATATAATTTTTCAAATTTTCTAACTAATATAAGGTTTCCATATTATTTATTTTCTAACTATGCCTTTTTATATCTATTTTTTGAAGTTTAAATATGTCTATTTTTATCATGTATCTTTTATTTGGTTCATCAAATTGAAAACAAATTATACTAGCACAAACTAGGCATAATTCTATACATATTCAAAAAAAAATATAATTTTTGATATTTTTGAGAGGTAGTAAAGGGGGCACGGTTTGGAAAGCTTCTTTATTTTTCAAAACATAAAATTTATGTACTAGAAAAATCATAAATAAAAAATACTCGTTAAAAAAATCTAAAAAAATTTCTAACACAAACTAGATGCTCCTAGTTATCTTTCTACCAAAGGGTTTTCAAAAATACTCAATGGTGCTCAAAAAATGGTGGGGGCACGAAAGTCACTCTATTATGTTTTTTAACAAAAACATGAGCACTTGTTGGTATTTTAGTTGTTTGACCCACTTAAACTTATTTGTTTTCAATAAAATTTAGTAGCTTAGAAACTAGACTCAAAATTCTACGATTCATATTTCTACAACATCTTCCAATTTTGAGTGTAACTATTTTGAAAAACTCATACAAGTTGAAGTTTTTATTTTTAGAAAAATGCATCCACTTAAGACCCCCTTTTGGCCCCCAACTTGGTGCACTTACCCTGTATTAGAAAATACATGGAAGTATCTACTTATTTCCCTTGAAATGGTTGTCACTATTGTTTGTAAAAAGGAAAGAAACTAGCACTTAGTAAATGTTTAAATTCATTCCCCTCTTTAAAATTAGTTGTATTGTGGTAGAAATGAACTATTGTAGTCAATTTTGAAACAATGTTATAAAGGAGAAGCTAAATATTTAGTGATTTAAATCAAGAATTTATTATTTTATTTGTGTAATCTATTAAATTAATCCAAGAGTTAGAACTTTTAGTATAGATATATATAAATATATATATTGTATAATATATGTGTGTGTGTGTGTGTGATTTTATAAAACAAACTATTTTCCACAAGAATCGTTGTTGGTCAGCCAACCGATGTCACCTGAACAAAGAATCGGCATCGGTCTCGAAACATGGTTACGCTTTTATATTTTCAAATTTTCACTTAGTTGCATGATCTTTGTACTTAGAAAAGAAAATAACAAGACAATAATATTATACGAACTCATATAAAAATGTATATAGAAGTATATATTGAGAATATATACATTTGAATATACTTTTCTATAAAATTTACTAGATCTATCTTAACCTGGTGTCGGTTTTATGGATCAGGCGTCGATCCATATGACTAGTACACGTCACTTGGAAAATCGCATACGCTTTATAAATTTTAACTCTTAAAACTTTTGCTCGATACATGAGATGTAATAAATATGAACTTCTGTAAAAATGTACATAGATGTATATATTTGAGAATATATACATTTGTGTTTACTTTTATAAAATATGTTGGATTCTAAAGAACTAGTTTTAGCCCTCTACCGGTGTTGGTAAAGCACAATGAGGACTCAACCAGGTTTGCGAATGGCACCGATCGCCCTTCAAGTGCGTGAAACTCCATTTCAAAAATGTGTTTTGCAACCCAAACCAAAGGGCTTAAATGAATATATATGTGAACACAATGTAGATCTATCTTAGTAATATGTATGTATACATGTATATACTTATATACATGCATGTATATATGTATATTAGTGTATATACATCCTAGATCAAACAAAATGGGATTTCCCCAAATGTTTAACTCAATAAATGTGAGAAAAAAATACCCACAACCATATCTTGGGTTGGATTATTATAATAAAATATGAGGACTGCGGCCGGTTAAGCGAATGGCACCGATCACTTGTGCATGAAACTCCATTTCAAAAATGTGTTTTCCAACCCAAACCAAAGTGGCTTAAATGAATATATATGTGAACACAATGTAGATCTATCTTAGTAATATGTATGTATACATGTATATACTTATATACATGCATGTATATATGTATATTAGTGTATATACATCCTAGATCAAACAAAATGGGATTTCCCCATGTTTAACTCAATAAATGTGAGAAAAAAATACCCACAACCATATCTTGGGTTGGATTATTATAATAAAATATGAGGACTCATGACTGTTAAGCGAATGGCACCAATCACTTGTGCATGAAACTCCATTTCAAAAATGTGTTTTCCAACCCAAACCAAAGTGGCTTAAATGAATATATTTGTGAACAGAATGTAGATCTATCTTAGTAATAGGTATATATACATGTATATACATATATACATGCATGTATATATGTATATAAGTGTATATACACCCTAGATCAAACAAAATGGGATTTCCCCAAATGTTTAACTCAATAAATGTGAGAAAAAATACCCACAACCATATCTTGGGTTGGATTCTTATAATAAAATAAGAGATAATCTACACACTAAAATCCTAATGCAAATAATGGAATAGAGAACAAAATGGAGGAAGGGTTTCCTCCCATTTGTAAAACTTGAACCAAAAAAATTCTCCATGGTTTCCCCTCATGATTCCATGGCTTCCACTCCTCCAACCTGCAAATCACAAATGAACAAATGAAGAGTTTAGGGAAAAGAAAAGAATAAAAAGGCATCATAAGGATAATTAGGGCTCTTTGGAGAAAACCTAAATCTAAGGGCTCATATTGATTAAATCTAAGGGTAGAGATTTAACCCTACACATTTTAAGTTGTTGACATTTTTATGGGAAGGGTAATTTTAAATAAAAGGTATGGGTATTAAGTGAATGGGGCCACTTAGTGGGTTAGGGTAAGTTGTAACCTTTCCAATATAAGTTGATAAATAAATACATGACATTTGATTTTAAGATTTAAATAAACACTAGTGTGTATGGCATTTTAGATAATGATTTAAGAGGATTTTAAATAAGGTAAAATAACGAGATTAAGTTAGTCATTATTTTAAATGGAAATTATTGGAAACCCTAAAAGGGGGATTAAATCCCAAAATGATTTTTGGGAATTCATTAATAATATTTAATTATTAATTTAATTTTGACAACCTTATGGTTATGTAGAATTTATTAATGGGAATTTAAATTGTTCGTAACTAATGTTATCACCTTTTTAAACAAAAATATTATTTCGTAATTTCCATTAGTAATTAATGGAGTTTGACCTTGTTTGGTGCATCGTATTTGTGGGAATTATATCTAGAGGATTTTTCATTATAGTTTTTGACAAAATTTCTAATAGAGATTTTATATTTGGTAAATTTTGGGATTTTGAATCACATTAGCTACTTATGAAACTATGAGAAATGCGGTGATTGGTTTAATGTCAAACTAGTTTGAGTACAAATACACCATACTTGCCCCTCCAATTTTTGAGTAAAACTTTCTTAGTTTCTATAAGGGTGCTTTGGGTAAATGTTTTTCCATTGATACAAAGACATCGCTATATGATTTTACCACATATTCTTGTATTTTGGTTTATTTGGTTACTTTTGTGGATTTCCGACTACTATTGATCTCATAGTAGAGGATCATACCTGGACCCAAAATCTTGACTATGAAGGGTTCACTTATAGATGCAGGACTTAATTTTCCCTAGGTCACTTATGGGAAAAAAAGGTGGTAAAAGTCGATCTTCGTGGTGGAAGAACATTGATCCTATTCATCTATTTTTTAATAGCCAATCATATAGTGATTCCAAGGCAAACCGTAAGAACAAAGATGTTCCTAATACGATGATTATGGAGGAAATTCCTTCACCCACTCCTATTAGTAAGGATACACCTCATGTTGATGTAAAGAGACCATTTTCCTTCCCCCTCAGTGACTCAATTTCATGAACACAATAATAATATTGAAATTATCATCCCAATTCATTGTAAGGAAAATGTGATTCCAAATATTTATGAAGGATGGATTATGTGGGTGATAAGAAGAAAAGGAAAACTAATAAAAATCCCATCAAAATGTAGTTAAGATCCCATGGGAAAAATCCTCGGGATAAGATTGTTTTTTTTTTTTTATTTTTATGATATTTGTTTGGTTTCTTTATGTTGTTGGTAGAGGCACCTCTCTTGTTTCTCATGGTTTTATCTTTGTATAACATCTTATTACAAGGTATGGGTCCCCTCAACCCATATTTACCTAGTCGAAAAATTATGTATTACTAATCATAGCTAGAAATGAAAAGAATAATATGGTCACAATAATTATGGGCACCTAAATCCCCTTTCATCTTTAAATTCATATTCTAACTCATTCTACAATTCCATCACCTCTTATGCATATGCATGGGTCCTTACCTAAATCATATTCTACAAATTCCTTTAAAAATGACCTTTTTGACCTATAAGTTAAGGTGTTGTAGATAGATAAATTTATATCTAGATATTTTCATCCTTTGAAATTTCACATAGATATATAAACTTTAAGATTGAATGAGATGTATTTACCTTAGCTCATGTTCACCTAGGTACTTTATTTACCTTTATTGTATTTATCCTCACCCACTTATGTATGTGGATATTTATTTTATCTTATTTAGATATTAGGAGATATTATCTAGTTGTTAGGTATAGTTATTTCCTTGATCTATGGTATTGACTAGTTCTTTCCTTGATCTATGGTATTGACTAGATCCTTGATGTCTAGTTCTCTCCTAAATCTATGGTCTTGACTAGTTCTTTGATGACTAGTTATTTCCTTGATTTATGGCTTGATCTACGACCTTGATTGGTTCTTAGATTGTTATTCCTTGCCTATTTAAGCAAGTCTCATTCTCAATGTATTGCATTGAGTTCCATAATAATATATGATATTGTTTCTCATTTGTTTGCAAAGGTTTTATGTAAAGTTATTTTGGCAAATTACTTTCATCTTATTGATCATGGTGTTTGATTAGCATCTGTGTTCTTGGCTTGGTACGATCGATCGGTTATCGCCTTTCATGGTATCGAGCTAGAGTTATTTTTGTGGTGAAGGAAACAACAATTTATTTTGTTTTAGTGGCAACTAAAATAAATAACAAAGCCAAATATTAAAAAGCTTGTAACTTTTGATCGGTAACTCAGCTTTTGAGTGTCATTTTTTTGCGAAAGTACATATTTTTCGTGCTCTTTCCATTGGAAATATTTATTTTGAGACTTGCACTATAATTATAAAGTGCCAAATATGGAGGAGTGTTGTAATCAATTGTGGACGCAATTTGGGTTGAGCCCGACGTCCCTAAATTATCGGGAGTTGCAGTTCGTACCTATCATGGATTATGAGAATAATATGATTTTCTCTCGAAGTATGTGGACTTCAAGAGGATAATGTAAAAATTTGGAAGAAAATAGATCGCTCAAGAAGCAAAATTCTCTTCTACAATCACTCATTCACGATAAGGATACAATAATACACTCCCTATGAACAAACTTGCTAGCCTACAACATCACCATCATATTGTGGACAACCATATCCATGCTCCTAGTCCACTTACGTTGTTGCTCTTGTACCCAAAGACATTGTTCGCCAGTCTTTGAGTCTCGAACCTACTTTTGATGCTTCTAAACCTCGTGAGGCTTGTTACTTACATGCTCTTCCACATCTCGTGTTTATTATAGTACCACATGGTGTGTATCCTATTCCTTTCACCGCATGGCTTTTTTAAGAAGCATACCACTGCATTCCATTCTCGCATGCTCCGTTCTATGGGTCTCACTAGCGGAGTCATTGGCAAACATTCATAGGGTATTGTTTCCTTTATTCCACATGTTAAGTGGAATTCTCATCATGACATTGGTTTTCGAGTAGATATTTCATTGGGATCACACGATTGATAGAGCTCATTTTTGTTTGCTCAACTCTTTCGAGGATCCCGAGCAACACACGAGTTCTACATCTTCACTCGTGTTGAAAACCTGATATTTCAATTGTCGAGATAATCAACCCGACACACATTCTGATATTCTTTTACATGCACCCATTATACATTTTGCACCAAGTCATATACAGGCATCTTCTTCATCCATCCGTGTTGATTTGGGGTGGATATCTGATCACTCATGGAGGCAACATAGGCATTCATTTAGAGGACTCTACAAGCATGGCTCCTCCACCATTCGACCTCTTACTCCACTTTCTATACCTTCGCATTGTGATGCTTCTTTTTTGATAATTTTTCTTTAGCAGGTGTAGTGTATCTCTTTGTTGAGAGATTTTGTATCTATATTTTTGACACTTTTGGCATGTTGATAGTATCTCTTATGGGGGATCTATTCTAGTGCATTCTAGTGTTATTTTTCAAATGTTTGAGTTGTTTTTTTGGCAACTCATATAGATTTAGAAGCGTCACTCCACCCATTCAATGATGCAAGTATGGAGGGTGTGGTGTTGATCCTGCTTCTTCAGGTTTCGTGTCCTTGCCTTGTTACCTTGGCTTTTCTTGATCGTGACACTCTGGAGTTTTTGTCCTTGCCTTATTGCTTTGGTTTTTTTCTTGGATCGTGGCACACCTATTTGCGAGTAATTGATCGAATTATGTTTGGTGTTTTATTTACACTTTTGACATCACTCCGTTGACAGATCTCCTCAGATGGAGCTATTCTAGTGAAACCTAGTGTCAGCTTGTTTTTGAGTTTTTGATCAAGCAATGTGATTGTACTACGGTGCACACCAAACTTCTTCAAAGATACAATTTTTTGAGCCGAGCTTCTTGGGATGCCTTGAGTGGGATTTTACTAACTCAACCATGCACCATCGTTATTAGAGCTAAACAAGAGAAACTAACATAAAATTATTAGAAATTTGACAAAAACATCAAAAACTAACATGTATACTACTCTACTCTATGAAAGCTTATTAAAATTGAACCTAGTTTAGATCCTAAGCAATCAAATTATGTGTTGTTTACTCCCAAACATAGTGAAGAGATCTCTCCAAGTTGGCTACATGGCCAAGATTTAGATCTTCCCTTACTAACTATATTTGGAATGGATGGATGCAAGATGGAGGAGCTCTTAACAATGGATTATGGCCAAGATCTAAATGTTTTATAGCTTAAATCTATCACAAATGGTTTATAATGCCTTTCTAAAGTGTTTGAGAGTAAAGTTGTAAGTCTGAATGGGAGGGGTGACCCTTCTATTTATAGTTTTCCACTTGGGAGAGTTTAGAATTTGGGTGCATGTGGGACTAAAGCTCTTTTAGATTAGATTAGGATAAACATGTTTTAGGCTTAGTTAAGCTTGGTTTAGGCTAGTTAACTAGAGTTTAGGCTAGTTAAACTTGATTAGCAAGTGATTAGAGACTAGTTGAGAATTATGAGGGTCCGGGATAACCAATCAGTGATGATAGATAGCCTAGGAAGCCAATAAAGTGGTCTGTAGAGAACTAGGGAGATTTTGAATGGTCAAAAGGAGGAATGTTTAGCTAATAAGAGAGATATTAACCAAATTAGATGATTCTAGGAAGAATACAACCAAGAAGGTGTCGTAAATGGGCATCCAAGAATGGAGCAAAGAATGGGGAATTAACGAAGTATCGTTAATTGACTGAATTGGAGGAAATGCTAAGTGTAAGCATATTTTAGGTGGCTATGCCTATTTAAGCAAGGCCCATTCTCAATGTATTGCATTGAGTTCCATAATAATGTATGATATTATTTCTCATTTTTTTGCAAAGGTTTTATGTAAAGTTATTCTGGCGAATTGCTTTCATCTTATTGATCATGGTGTTTGATTAGCATCTGTGTTCTTGGCTTGGTATGATCTCGGTTATCATTCCTTTCATTAACATTACGTGATATGTGAGTAGGTGAGGTTATCGGTTGTTTTAAATGTGATTTGTTGTAATTTTGTTTACATTCCTTATCTAATATGGGAAAGATATATTTGGAAATTATTATACTCTTACAAGTGTTCACCATTAGTATTTTTGAGAATTGGAATGTAGAATGTTAAGATCATATTCCCGCAATAAGATCTATTTCTCATGTGAAATTAGTATCATAGTAAACAAAGTTATACTATGTTGTATTATGTTTTGGTGGATTGGTAGAGTTTTTTACATTGGATTTGGCATAATATTAAACAAAAATTTGTTAGTATTGTAGTGAATTTGGTATTATATGATATTAAATTCATCAAAGTATATGCATTGCTTAAAATTTAATTTTAATGTTACATGCCATATTGGACTCTAAGGTAATTTTTTAAACATGTACATAAAAAGCTAATAATACAAATATATAGTTTACATATATATATATATATATATATATATTGATGTAATCTAGTTGACCTTCGTTTGTATACATTATATTTTTTCAATTACACATGGATGTTAATAGATTGGATTATAAAAATGTATAAATTAGGAGATCTCTCTTTTCTATTCAATCAGTATATTTTGAATTTGAATTGGAGCCTATAAGTGAATTGGAAAGAAAAAAAATTAAAAATAGAGAAATAAATCATGGTGGATTTATAATTGGTGATGTTTTGTGTTATTATGGTGCATTCATTACAAGTACAAATGGAAGGTGTAGATCTTCATTTTGCTCTAAATTATAAGTTTGAACTTCTTCATATCCATATTGAAGTCTTACTTGGTGGCATCCAATCCGGTCTTATCCATTTGACTTTCTATGTTAGGTATCTAGAGGGATTTGTACCTTGTTAGATGGTTTAACAAACCATTATCCTCATCATTAGACTACAACTCTTTCAATTATTAAAAATTATTATTCGAAACAATATTAACATAAAATATTTGATAACTAATATAATGTCTTATTAATAAATTTAAATTTAATATAATGTCTTATAAATAAATATTTGGAATAATTAGGAAATTAAAATACCTATATGGATACAAATTAATAGAGCTCTCAACAAAAAGTTTAATAAGTAAATTTACCACGGAAAGGTGATATTTATTGTTTTTTTCATGAGTGTACCATGGAAAAATATTGATGCTTCCATTTCACATTGTTTTGAAAACCTAACATCTCTTGAAATGATGGATTTTTCTTACTGTTTGGTAAAATTCCTCCTTTGACATTTGACTTTTATAAACACTAAATAAGAGTGTTAGAGATTTATGGGTAAAATTGTGTGATCACATACGTTTTACTATAAGTGAGCAAGTGAGGTTATGGGTTGTTTTAAATTTGGTTTGTGGTATTTTTGTTTGCATTCCTTCCATAACATGGGAAATATAGATTTGAACATGATCAAAATCTTACAAGTGTTCACCATTACCATTTTGGATAATAGGATTGTAGAATGTTAATTACATTATGCTTGCAATTATTTCTATTTGTACTTCTCATGCGGAATTAGAATTCACATTATACAAATCTATACCGTGTTATATTATACCATGTTGGATTGGTAAAGGTTTTTTTTTGATTGGATTTGGCATAATGTTAGCCAAAAAATTGTAAATGTTGTAGTGAATTTGGTATTATATTATAGTAACTTCATCGGGCTTGGGTGCATTTATTAACTAAATTTTTAATGTTACATGTCATTAATGGATTGGAATCTAAGGTAATTATTCAGAAATATACATCAAAAGATGATAATCCAAATATATAGTTAATTTAATTTAGTTGTCTTTTATTTATATACATTGTATTTTTCAATTACACATGGACGCTAGCAGACTGGATTCTTAAAATGTATAAATTAGGAGATCTATCATATTCTATTCCATCAACATATTTTGAATTTGAATTGGATCCTATAAGTCAATTGGAAAAAATATTTAAGAAAAAAATGGAGAAATGAATGGCGGTGGGAATATTGGTGATGTTTGGTGTGTTTATGGTGGATTCATTACAAGTACAAATGGAAGGTATAGATCTTCAATCTGATCTAAATGATAAGTTTAAACTTCTTTGCATCCATATTTAAGTCTTACTTGGTCAGATCCAAACCGGTCTCTTCATTTGAATTTCCATATCAGGTATTTAGAGGGATTTGTATTTTGTCGACAGTTTAACAAGCCATCATTCTCATCATTAGACTACAAATATTTCAATTATTAAAAATTAGAAAAATGAAAGACCATAAAACCAGGTAAGGTTACAAAAGATGTCAAGAACTATTAAAAAGAAGATCAAACAAATTGCTCAATTAAAAATGCCCACACAAATCCTATTTTAATTAGAAAGAATATCTGAAATAATCTTAGTATTTTCATAACATGTGTCAATAATGGGAGATTTATAAAGGGTGTGGAAAACAATCAAAGCATAATTGAATGCAAAATGTGGAAGCAGAAATGTAAATTGTATGACTAAAAGTCTCAACAAGATGTGATTTCACGGAATATTGTAATGTTCTTAGTGGATTATTTAATAATGCATAATTGTATTGTTTTTTTAGAGATGTCTATCATGAAATTATTTTAAGGGAAATTTTCCTATATAGAATGATTTTTCTATCTACATAGAAACCATTTTGCAAGAGACATTTCACTCGGTTTTAGAAAGAAAAAATTGACATATATGGTTGATTTAGGCACCAATTCTATGATAGAGAACTTTTAGATGGGATTATCAAACTACACAACTTGGAAGTGTATATTCATGAATGAAATAAGTTTTATAGATTTATTCCATCAAGGATTGATAAAATGAGTGATATTTAAAACATGAATAATGATTATACTGGGATTTGTAGATAAAATATTATTTTAGTGAGACTTATCAGCCTTGGTTATGAATATTTACTATATTTTATAACTTATATATTAGTTTTGAAATCTATACGCAAATAAGCAAAAAAATAAAATATGTAGATGGATACAAATTGATAGACCTCTCAACAAATAAATTCACATATGAAATGACAACAACAATAGGTGATATTATCAATCTATCATGCAACAATATTGAGGGTTCCATTCCATGTATTTTAATAAACCTAACATATATTGAAATGATGAACGTTTCTTAAAATTACTTAATATTGGTAAAATCCCTTCTTTGATATTTAACATCCATAAACACTTTAGAAGTGTTATATATATCAAATATAATTATGGTTAAAATTGTGTGATCACTAACATTTTACTATGATATATTATATCAAAGAGAGATTCAAACACGATCATACTATTACAAGAATTCACCAAATTACCATTTTGGATTATAGAATGTTAAGATTAGTATACATGTAATAATGTGTATTTCTTATTTCTCGTGTGAGATTAAAATCTCATCATCTAATGATGTATTACATGGTGAAATTGTAGAGATTTTTGAAAGTTTTGTAAAGATTTTTTTGAAAATGTTGTGGTGCATTTAGCATAGTTTTGCCCAAATTTTTATAAGTATTGTAGTGAATCTTTAATAAAGAAATAAAGTCTTGGGATAAAGAAAGGAACTCATACATAAGTCTAAAATATAATTAATTTTCTATCTATAAACATTATCTGTTAAGAACCTCATCTCATGAAGGCACCATGGGTCCATTAATAAGAGATGTTCAAGTATTAATATGATTTTAACTAGTCCCCTTATTTTTGGAATTCATTATCATCTCCCATTTTGGGGAGCTTTTATTCTTACTTTACTTTGTATTGATGTAAATAATATAAATAAAATTACTCCATAGATGAAAGATGCGGCATAAGACCTGAATAATTTAATTTAATTCTTTGACCTACAAACCAAGGCATTTTTTATTGACTCGTTTCATAGCTCTGTCAACATTTAAAACAACATCTATACATATTCAAAGTCTAAGATTTCATTCTACAAAAAGGCATTTTCCTTGACTAATTTCTCAAGGGGTCAACATTTACCAAGATATCTACATATTTAAAGTCTAATATTTTATTTTATAGGGATTTATTTAATTTCCCTCGTGTTATGAACTCATTTTTATGAGGCTTAATTAATTGTAACAATTAAGGATGAAATATGCATAAGATTAAAATGGGCTCAAACATATGATGGATAACACAAGACTAGTTAGTAATATATAAATAATTTCAAACATAAAAGGTATTTACAATGTATTATTTATTATAACTCCATCAATATTACTATTTTATAAATAAAAATTATAATTTTACTCTTTATCGTGGTCTTTTTATACAATTTGTGCAATCACTAGTAAATAAAGTTAAAAGAAAAAGTTATAAATATTGTAATGTTGTTATATGTAGAAAATATGAATTTATAATATAAATTAGCACTAAATCAATTGTTGTAAGTAAATTCTATAAATAACTAAAATTTATTATGTGATATGTTCTTTAAACCATGGATTAAGCATCCTAAAGAAAATTTAAATGCAATGAAAATCAAACTCTCCAAGTGGAATAGATAAATATGATTTCTTGCTTACATGAATCATCACATGTATAAACATCCATTAAAAGTGACTTTCATGGTATTTCATATTAGGGGGTAAACCGCTTTAGTTCAAATTTGCAAGAGGGCATTAGACATTTATTATTTCTTACCCAATTCTTTAAGATCTTACAGAAAGATAAAGGTCTTATACAATTTTTCATGCCCAATAACTCAAAAATATAAAATATGAAATAAAATTTAAGTGTAAAAATCTTAATCCCTAGGACATGCTCGATATGTTAGAAATATATAAGTTTTTATACCAATTTGTTTGATTGGCTACCCTAATTTTTCAACATAGGAAACTCGACACTAAATATTTTGGGGATATGAGAGCTCTAATAGCTAAATATTATTGTATATTATCGAGAAAAAAATATACTAAAAATGCAAGAATACCCACAAAGAAAAGCATGTGTGTGTGTGTGTGTGTGTATAGTAGTCTCTTGTTTATAAAATTATATTGAAATTTTCTTAACATCAGTTGTATTATTCCCTTTTCTACTACTTTATTCATCTCCTCTATTCTTATACTTCTAGCGTTTCTCTAATTTTAAACTTTTGTTGTTACTTTCGATTTTATACAAAATGCATGTTCATTTTATGTTCTTTTGTCATAGAATTGTTATTGTATATATTTCAGGCTTCTCTTACTCGTATTAATTTCAAAAACTACAACATCATTTTAAAAAATCAACATTTTTACTTTATTATATATATTGTTCCCTCTTTTTATTACTTCAAAATAATCAACATTTAATAGACACTTGTTGGTTGAAACTTTTAGACCCAATAAATATTTTGGATTTACATGATCAAATAAAATTAATGAGGGTATCTACATATTATTTTTTCAACACTCCCCATTAATCTTGAAATTTTTACCATGTATTTTAAACATATCTACTTATGAAGATACTTTTTGATTACCTATGAAGACACTTCGGACCTCAAGAGCTAGTCTGCAACTCTTTGTGTGTAGACTCCAAAGCTTCTTGTATGAATGGATTTGTTTTATATAGACTTTGGACTTTTGGAGCTTCATGTTCAATTCTAGAGCTGAATTTTTATGGAATCTAGAGATTCATGTGTGGCTTCATAACTATTTTTATATAGACTCCAAATCTCTTTATGTAAGCTGACTTCTAAGCTCTATATCTACATAAATAAACACTCTAGAGTTGTTTTTAATTCATTCATGATGTCCAGATTGTCTAGTGAACATTCTAAATTTTCTTTTTATAATGAATTAGTGAAAATATCTATAAGCTACTACTCTAACTTGATAAATTATAGGTTTATTTCTCTACTCTAAACATTTATCTTATAAAGTGATATCTTATGGTTATGTCCTTTTGCATCCATGAAAAAAGGATTATTTGATAGCCCTACAGAGGATAAATTATCACAATATATCTTTGTTTCTTCATTTTTCTTAGATCATTAAAATATGATATGTTTCTTCTTATCTAAACAACTTGACATGTTGTTAATTTTATATTTATGTACTTTACTTTAGATATGGGGATTTAAATAATAGGTTGTTGATTTTATGCCTATGAAATGGATCTTAACATAATATTGAATACATATATTGATATTCTAATCTTATGATCAATATTTCATTTCCAATCACTATTTGTATATGTTGATGTAGAATCACAGCACCCTCGATTGTTTTCAAATTGAAGGATTGATATAGTCGAGTGTGATTGCACAACATGGAGCTTTTCCCAAAGTGTGTGGACTTTTTAATTGGAAAATATCTCCAGAGAAAGGTCAGCTTCCTATTCCTAAATCTATCTATTTTCGCCAAATAATCTCACCCTCCGAATGGTCAAAATATGAATAGGACGTTCGGAGTGATTAGGAAACATGGGATCACCTCTCAAGTTATGGGACTTGGGCTCAAGGTGAACTTCCAGAGAAGTTCGATTCCTCTTCCTAAACTAAGTGATGTACTACTCCTAGTGTAATAAAATTGTTATCTAGACCTATGCTAACATTTTCATAGGTTTTAGGGAAAGATATTTGCAAGAAATGAAACTATACTAGGGATGGTGATGCACCAAATAAATGATGATACCAAACTTAGGAAGGGTTAATTTGAAGAGGGTGTTGTGCACCACAAGTCAACTTTACCTATCGAACTTAGGAGGGTAACAAAATACCACATATTAAGAAGAATGTGTTCTTTTGTTAAAATCAATCAAAAAAATGACCATTCAATCCTCCAGTGAAGAAGGATGAACTTGAGAAGGGTGAAAAAGCACCACAACTCAACTACATATAATACTCCACCACTTGGTAAGCACAGAACACCAAGAACTCCGTAATAGAAACTTGAACTTGCACAGTGTACCTGCAAGCATGAGAAAGGCACAAAGAAGTATAGAAGGATGAAAGGACCAAGATTAGTCACAAAACACACACTTTTATTACTTCAATAACATGCACAATGCATCATACATTCAGAAGAGGAAATGGTTTCCATTACAGTCTTAAAAGGAGGCTTGAAATTTCCCTCAACATATAAGAACAACTTGCAGAAGAAGGAGGTTTCTTGAAAAATATACACTTGTCTCATAAGTCTAACTTGTCCAACCTGTTGGAATGAGATTCCAACTTACATTTATAGAAGAATTTTGTGAGAGAGAAGAGGAAAAGTAATAAATTTCTTTCCTAAATTGAAGGCACATGATGTATTTATTATAGTTGGTTGAACCACTTGAGAAGGTTCCATCATGTGCCATTAATTTCCTATTGACCTAATCTTCTCAATTAATTAAAAGAATATTTTAATAATAATAATAAATATTATTAATAAAAATATTAATTTAAAAAATATATGGTATATGGTACCCCCATTGAGCGGTTTAACGTGAGGAGGGGGTTATATGAATGGATCAAAAACACCCAACTCGGTGGTTGGCTCATTGAGCATACTCACCGAGTTGGGTACTAAGCTACTCTAACCAACTCGCTCACAAGATCCTCTTATTTTCCACCGAGATGAGTTCTATTAGATGTCATGATCATCCTAGATTGAATCGACACATTCTTCATCGTGCTCCATCATGGATTTGAGACCACCGTCAAGCCATAATTTCATCATTACGACCTCCTTACATGCTTTGACTTTGTAATTCCACTCAAATTGGACAAGCTCTTCCCATTGCCTTTTTACCGAAGAACTTCAACTTGAGATCCCTTCCCATTCATTATACTACAAGCTCATCTCACCTTACGTAATGAATCTCATAGCCATTACCATGATAAACGAGCTCCAAATCTCCTCTGTAATGTCGATCTCCTCTCATCATCGAGCTAGTTTCTATACCGAGCTCCCTATGCAAACCTTTGAGCATTGAACTTAGAAATCCTACATGGTGCCTAACTTTGAGATCCTTTGATGTTTAGTTTCCTCACCATGACAGAGTTCACCACTCTTGCATCACTTCACTTTTACATTATTGCATGTTGACTCTGCACTCCGAGCTCAAACCAGATGAGATCTTCTATCTTCAAGTTCACATGTTCGCCGAGTTCCAATCCATCTCGCTCTTATTTATCATCAACCCGATGTCGAGCATTTCAACATTGAGTTATTACTTTCCATTCGAGTGAGTTGATATCTTTCTTCTTTCATTTAGTATGGTTTAGAGTAATCTCTCTCTCTCTCTTTGTGATCATCACATCATCTTATTTGTATGTTAGTGAGCTCATGGTGCCATTTAGCTCCCATGTCCATTCCACCTCCACCGAAGCCACCATGTTGAGCGAACTTCCTTTGTTTGGAAAGCTCTACCGAACCTAGCTCCATCCCGAACTCCATCATGAGCTTCTCATAATGGCTCTAACTCCATCTCTCACTCAAATTAGATGAGCTCCTCATGCAACCACACCGAGCTATGTCTCCCATGGTTGAGCTCGTCTCTTTCTCCACGTCAACTGATGAGTCACTCACCATGGTTCCACCTTGCATTGTCTTATAGAAATGATATTTGTCACGTCACGTTGAGCCACCTTCTTCGACATGAGTTTTCCTCTAATTGATCCAATGCTGAGAGCATAACTCACTTGCTCACCTATCAAGTTTTACCTCCTAGCCTCTGCAAGTGCCAAGATACTGGGCTTATTTCTCTTAAAATTTGTCATGTGCATGTTCAACTTAAGGATTTGAGCTCCTTCCTCTAAATGCATCGCCAAGCTCTACCTTGTGCATCAACATCGGGAAACTCCTTTTGTGATTCTTGTGCATTGCTTTTGATCTAATGCTAGCCTCGCAACTCGATACTTTTTCCAATGTCGACCCATCTTCAACCTTTGTCATATTTCTCGGTCTCACCATCATCCTCCCTCATCGCTTGAGGATGACTCATCGTTAGTTTGAAACTACTACTTTAATTCCCCTAACGAATCATATAATGACTCGAACCACTCCTTACTATATGGAATTCTCACGATGAATTTCCATTGTATTCTCCCCACTTGGTGAATTACCCATGAATCTCTGCATAGTGGAGGTCTTATGTTGACTGCTATTGTAAAATCCCCTTGGAAATAAAGGTCCAAAACTCCCCAACTTACCTTTCTTTTGTCAATCTCCTGTCAACTCACTTGACTTATTACAATCGAGTACCTCCATGAGCTAGCACTGAGTTGGGATCTAAGTTGAGAAAGTTTCCAAGATCCCATTCGAGTTCAAAACAACCGACTCATTCAAGCTCCTCCTACTCTCCCTTATTTTTAACCATTGATTTATGTGAGTTTATTTTGTTAACGATCTTTAGACCCTTGCATCGATCCATTATGACTCACTCACTATGCGAAGCGAGCCCTCTTTGAGCTAGCACCAAGTGTGCAATCGAGCTATACATCGAACTGGAACCGAGTTGAGCCCTAGTTGGGCTAGGTGAGCTCACTTATCAATTTATTAATTATTTTAATTGTGTTATCTCTCGTGATGACCAGAAGTGGGTCCCTATGACCAATGTCATGATTTGATCGAAATAGGACCCGTTGTCCAATTTTTCCATGTGTGTAAAATTGGATAAAATTTTTGGTGACCTCTCGGGATGATTTCCTACTAAACATGATTCCAGTAGCCTTAAGTCATCCATTGGGCATGGAGTCAATGTTGGAATTTTAAAAGTGATTTGATCTTTTTTGATATATCCCAAGGTCTCCTTTGTATAGGTAAGAAAACTACCAAACCCGATAAATTTTTGAAATTCGAACCTTCATCTCCTTTTAAAACCTCCAACAATGATACAATGTGTAGAAAAAACAAAAAACACAACAATAATGAAAGAAAAAGAACAAGAACACACAAAAATGTGCCTAAGCACTTGACTAAAACACCTAACTAAACTATACAGGGGTGGAATGATCTCAAAATCAAGCTTTAAGATGTATCCCATTCACATGAATGGGAAGTTCTTCTCCATTGATCTTGGATAGATGAAATGAATTCACCGCTTTACAACTTGTGATAACGTATGGACCGCTCCAGAGAGTGTCAAACTTGGCATGCTTTCCTATTTTATCTCTATCTTCATCCCATTTGAGAACTAAATCTCCCTCTTGAAAATTCCTATCAGACACCTTCCTATAAATATATTTATTAACTTGAGCTTGATGTTGCTCCAAAGTCTTCATAGCCTTGTTTTGTACTTCTTTTAACTCCATGAGTTCATCAAACTTGGCTATCAAAGGATCATTCTCCATAACCTCAAGCTAATGAGCTAATTCCAAAGAAGATAACTCCAAGGAGAGTGGAATTTTTTCTTCCTTCCATATACAAGCATGAAAGGATAATTTTCGATGGCCCTTTTAGGTGTGATACAATCTGCCCATAAGGAAGTCTTAAGTTGTGTGTGTCAATTCCTCTTATTAGTCTCCATTGGCTTGATAATCCTTGTGAGTTTCTTGTTGCTAGACTCATCCAATCCATTTCCTTGAGGATAGTAATTGGATGAAGTCATGAGGAAACCTCATTTTTAACATCTAATTCACTTAGCTTCAGACCAAGGAAAGCCATTACATTTTCTGAAATGATTGTAAATGGAACACCAAACCTTGTCATTATACCTTCTAAGAAATCAAAAATGTCTTCTCATTTCTCTCTTTCAAGGCTATTTCCTCTGTCCATCGAGTAAAATAGTCTGTTGCAGTAAGGACCCATTTATGTCTATCATTGGATGGAGGATTAATCATTCCAATGAAATCCAATCCCCATTGAATGAAGGGTTGATCCACTTGAATTTGATGCAGTGGAAGAGCTTCCAACTTCTATTTTTCAAAGAAAATTCACATTCCTTACACTTCCTTAACCATATGGGGCATCTTTGAACAAATCTATCCAATAATAATCATCTCCCATGATCTTGGTAGCATAGTTGTTCATGCAAAATAATGTCCTCCATATAGGACATTGTCAAATTCTTCTAGTATCTTACTTACCTATTCTCGGTCCTATTGGTATCCAAATTTTTTTCTCCTTTTCAAGCCGAGAAGCAATACAAATTGACATAGAGCTTAGAGATAGATATATCATAGTGTGTGTCATTTTGTAGCCGGGGATGAGATCTAACTAGCCCTTTGTCACTCAAATTTGGAGAGATGGATAGCACCTTCAAGAGGATTTGACCTATCCTCACTACTTTTAGGTCGTGCCTTTTTTACCGTGTTGAGAGGACCCTTAATGTAACCTTTTTTGATGAAGGAGATGGAGATATCCTTCTTTTACAAAATTTTATGAAGAAATCCTTGGGAAAATACAATCAATACTCCATAATTTAAATCTTAAGAGTTGTCACTTCTAAAAGATGGAGATACTTTCAACACAAGGCTAAGATTATCAAGACATTAAGAAATCCAGATTGTTCTATATTTTAGTAAATATATTTTATTCCTTTGTTGATATACGGAGGCAAACAGGGGTAGTTTAGGATGAATTCATGGTTTTTGAATAATTTTGGTGGGAGATGAAGTGATAAAGTTAATTATACCAAATCTTTGAGAGACTTCACAACAATGGACAACTCAACAATAGAAAGCTTCAGAATAGTTAAGACGTTCCTTCAACTAGAAGGTGTGCTTCAATGGAGGCCCAAATCAGCACGTTTTCACACAATCTTTGAGACTCTAACACAAAGGCTCAAATTGAAAGACTTAATTAAACACCAAAATATCTTATCAATCACGCCTAAGGTACACCCAAATACTTACAGACAATCTTTATCAACAAATGATAGTGAATTGATTTTAAATTTGTTTATCTCATCACAAGATGAAGGCTCTTCTTGAAATGAAATTACAAATACCACTAAACTGATCACAGGGACAAGATCCTGTGTGATTTCACAAAGATTTCAATGTAAGATTGCAATAGGAACAAAAGAAACCATTTGTAGACATTCTGAAACAAAGCAAACACAAATTGCTAGAGATTGACACAAATTAATTTCAAAATTGCTTAGATTCATCAAGTAGGGAAAGATTTCGAGGAATCTCAGTGCTCATCAATGGCTATACATCTACAACCAACTTGACATGATAGAAAATCTAACAAAGAAGAAAATAACAAGTTATCTCGGCTTGGTCTCTCAAGAAGATGGATTTCTCAAATTTTCTCTTAAGAATTCAACCCCAACCATTTGCAAGAGTATTCTCATTACATTTATACATTTTACTCACTCAATTTTCCCCAAAAGAGAAGAATATTCAAGGGACCTTTTCTTGTTACCAATTTGTCTCGAAAGTGACGTTTAACAAATTTACATCCGAAAGCTACCAAGTGGACCAATTGTGAATTGATCACGTTTCTTGGGCCCTCGACTAATGACTAGGATGTCATGCCACAACTTTTTGGCAATCCTTCTAATCATTTTGATTATGTCATGTGAGAAATCCCCTTTTTAATCATTTTCTGGAGGCTCTACATAGTTGGATATGATAGGTAATCCTTTTCTCTCTCGAGGCAACACCTTTTTCATCTTTTGCACCTCTGAACTTTCATCATTTCATCCTTTTCCATTTCTTTCCTCTACAACTTTGTCCCGCATCCAGCTTCTCTGGTAATTCCCATTTTGCAAGTGCCCGAGTAATTCCAACTTCAAAATATCAATCTTAACAATCCTTGACTCATAAATTAAGTTTCAAATCCATTCAATGGCACTTTATAGATAGAGACAATAAGGAATCTCATCAAAAAGTGATGAAAAATAGTGCATATTCACATCTCCAGAGTCTTGGAGCAAAAATGGTGGAAAAACAAACGCAATACACAAAGAACCATTTGATTTTTCCTTTCTCAATTTTAGATCAAAGTCATCCATGTGTTTCCTTGGTGCAACCATAAAGGTGAGGCATAGAGGTAAGTTTCCAAACAAGCGTGGGCCTTCCACATGCCCTGGGCCCAAGAAAAACACATTTTTCCTTTGAAAAGTCTCAACAAAAAAGGAGCTAGCGGGAGCCTCCACGTGTCACCTTGGCGCACCTTTGGCATGGCCCTCAAAATGGAGACCCAAACAAGCATGGGCTCACCACATGTCTCATTCCAAAAAGTTGTTAAAAAATTTTGAAGAATCAGCGGAAAGCACCATGTGTCCAGGGTCCGAGACATTTTTCCTTTACCGTTGAAAAGTCCAAACAAGGGTAGAGTGAGCAGAAGCCTCCAAGTGTCCTCCTAGTGCTTCTTCAAAATAAAAATTAGGGGCCAATCCCCAAACATGTGCGGTCCCTCCACGTGTCCCAGGCCTTTCAAAATTGCTTTGAAAGTTTAAGTATAGAGCGGAGCCAACGGAAGCCTCCACATGTCTCCTCTGTCACAATTGTTAAGGTGGGACCCTAAGGTGGATCCTCAAATGAGCACTTGCCTCCACATGTCCATGGTCTACCAAAACTATACCAACCACATAAAAAATTATCTAAGTCTGGGAAAGGACGTGGAAACCTCCACGTGTCTCCCCGGCACAACTCCGAGGCCAAACCAAAAGGTGATTTTTCGAGGAGCGACGGCCCTCCACGTGGATAAGTTTTGAGTTAAGTGAGCAAGTTTTAGATTTTTCAAAGTTCCCACTTGAGCCACATCCAACCGTAAAGGGCCACATTTTAACTCGATGCTGAGATATAAATTTGACTGAAAATACACCTCACCAAACCGTAAAATGTAGGAAAATTACCATTTGAGCCTAGAAATGAATTTTTCTTCACGGATAGAGAGTTTGGAAATGATATAAGGCCCAAATTTGATCCTCCAAGCCACATCCAATCACATTTCCATAGATATTTGGGACACAAATGATAGGAAAACAAAACGTGACTGTGGAAAATGGAAGGAAAGGAAAAACCCAAGTTTTACGCCCAAGTTACATACTCTTTCATATGGTCGAGGAACGAAAAACAAATTCTAGACTTTTAAGTGATCCTCGACCAAGGAAGGGATTGATCATGGAAACCAAATGGAGGATAGATTTTTCATGCATCAATATAGGGAGATAGAAAACATGACAGAGCCCGCAAACTGAAGAATTTCAATGATAAATGGGGTGAGACTAATTTGAGCACCAATAGGTCCCACGCACCAAAGAGAACACTAGTCAAATCCATTCAAAAGATAACATTATCTACCAGAACATATGGAATAGACTAAAGATGGAAAGTTCATCTTTGATTTTTATCCATGTTTACAGGCATCTTGAGAAAAGGAAATTCTTCAATTTGGATAACTAGTCAAATCTATCATCACCCTCATCATTGATTAGGAGTGTCACATTCTCATCACCTTTTGATTCCATGTCTGCAATAAGTTGTTGACACAAAAATTTTCCTCTGGAAAGTTTGGTAACTTTAATATGTATGTCATACTCCATCACCTTCGTGATCCATCCAACATGCTTTTTTTCAGCAAAAATTCCTTGACACCTGGATGAGACACCATTAGATGAATTTTGTTGTTGGACAACATGTGCTTGAATTTATTCAAACTCGAATAACCGCAAATACTTGTTTTTAAAGAATTAATATTTTAGCTCATAGTATTTGAGGGATTGAATGAAGAAAGCAATTGGTTTCTCCATCATATCATTATTTTACTAGGTGAGGATACCTGAAATGCTCTCTCGACTTGCAAAAGCATAAAGAATAAAATATTTATCAAACCTAGGGTTCACTAGCATGGGAGCTTGAGAAATGACCATTTTTATGGCTTCAAAGCTCTCCCTTCCTTCCTTTGTCCATGAGAATGGCATATTTTTCTTCAGGATTGGTAGCGATGGTTCAGCCAATGCTCTGAATTTAGGGATGAATCTCTGTATGAAATTTATGGTTCCCAAAAACTCTAGAGACCCTTCTTATGACTTGGGAGAGATAAAGACATAATCAAATGGATCCTGGCTAGATCGATAGAAATTCCTTTTGCTGAAACAACATGCCCCAACAATTTTCCCTCATGCACTATAAAATACATTTCTTGGGATTGAGTGAAACCCCAAATTCTCTACACCTTTGGAAAACCTTCCTTAGATGCATGATGTGGTCTTCTACATGCTTATAGTATACAATTATATCATCAAGGTAAACCAAAATGATATCATTGATTAGTCCCTTAAATGCCATGTCCATGGCTCTTTGGAAAGTAGCCCCGACATTGGACAATCCGAATGGAATTTTTTTGTAAGCATACGTGCCCCACTTGGTAGTGAAAGCCATTTTGAATTGATCAGATTATTGAACTAGAATTTGATTATAACCCAATATCCATCAAGCAAAGAAAATATTTTGAGCTCCTACCACCATTTAAAGGATTTTCTCCATTAATGGAAGAGGATAATGGTCTTTCAATGATGCATGGTTCAAATCCCTAAATTCCACACACATCCAAATTTCTCTATTCTTCTTCCTTACATGGACCAGATTGGCTACCCAAGAGGAATGCTTGATAGGAAAAATTATACAGGCCTCAATGAGTTTGGTTAGCTCCTTTCTCATTAGTGGCTCAATTTTGGGATTAATTGGCCTCTGTTTCTAACAAATTGGCTTGGCATTAGGATCCAGTTTGATGGTATGTTTTAGACCTGGATCAAAACCACCTGTAGGTCTTTGTAGCTCCACACAAAAATGTTGTGATACTCTTGAAAAAGTTTGATGAAAGCTTATTTCTCTTCGGGAAGTGCATACTTTTCTGATCTTTAGAAATTTTCATTTTGCTACCTCGACTTCCTCAAAATATTCTTCTTTGACCACCATGTTAGAGCTTTGTCTTTTGGCTTGATCATCTGAATTGAAAATGGATTCTAGAGTAACTAAACCTTTTGGTAGCTTTTTTTTTTCAATTGTATGATTTGATCACCATATGATTCTTGCAACTTATCTTGATTTTTGCATCAAACTTTGCCTCTTCTTATAGGAAAAGAACCATTTGTTTGTCACTATCGAACACTTGTTAGCTACTTACATTATTAGGGACTGTAGGTCAAACCACCATTTTGACATATTACCTCCCTTCTTTCATGATATTAACAGGTATGTTGTATTGTGAACCAATCGTAGCAAGCCTATCAACATCTTGATTTTGATTTCTAGGAACCACGTGGATCCCAAAAGCTTCAAAATATTCAATCAAATCCCAGACTTCACCTTTAGTCACCAACCTCCATGTTCTTGTATGATCTTAAAAGATCATTTTTGGATGCACTGTGTTCTGTCACACTTGATGAACAACTAACTCACTATCTCCAAAAATAGTCAGGGCTTTGATTCCCTTCTTTTGAGCTAGTTGAATTCCTTGCACAAGGGCCTTGTATTCAACAACATTATTAGTGCAACTGAATTACAACCAGAAAGATGAAAAGTACTTATCTCCTTCTGGATAAATTAGCATGACACCAGCACTGGATCCATTCTTACTCCTTGAACCATCGAAGAACAATTTCCACAATCCTTCATAATCATTTTGTGTTTTGACAAGTTGTGGTGTGATCATAGCTTCTTCATGAATGTATTATGTACCCAATCCCGTCTCTTCCAACTAAGCAAAACTAAATTCCTTTGCCAACATATCAAAGTAGGATTGTACCGATGATCTCCACTTACTTCATCCAACACATAATATTGGGACTTCTTCAACAAGAGTGGTTGGTTCATGATCAACATCTTCTTCTTCTGGATCACCATGGTATAATTCCCATTTATAGGACTAGTAGTGTAGGGTTCTACATGATTATGGAAGATTGGTTCTTCCCTTATAGTTACTTTGGTTCCGTATCAATTCTTGAGAATCATATGTGACCAATCGACCAATAGATAACCACCCATCTTGGCAGTGAAATCTCATGATAGGTAGATGGAAAAGAGAGGAGGGAGATCAATGAATGATATGTCTTGGGTGAATGAAAAACTTGGGCATGCATGGATGGTAAGTTTAATTCCTTTGATAACTCCAATATTTTTAATAGTACCATCCATCTTGATAACAACTCTTACAACCAGAGTGCATATTGTATGCCTAGTACATCTATAATTTGTTTAGGCATGACCAAGCTACTGAACTGCACCATAATCAATCATGCAATTATGTACCAAATGATTGCCAATGATCATGGAAATATAGAATGGTGGTGGTTTGTTTGCCTTAGGAATACTTTTCCCTTCTGGTTGACACAAACTTGTAGCGGTTTGTTCCATGACCTCGATGATCTTCGGTTATACCAAAATTGTTTAGAGCAATAAGTTTCTTTGAGAGGAAGGAAGTGTCCTGCACATAGTAACACTTAGGCTAGTCTTCGGTTACCAAAATTGTTTAGAGCCTCTCGCAACAAGTTTTTTTGAGAAGGAATTGAGAGTGTGTCCCACATAGTAATGCTTAGGTTGGTCTTCTTCATTTTTTCTACAATACTGAAGGGAATTGCTCCTACTTTTCTGACACTTTTTGGGCATTGGGATCCTCCTTTGGAAAATTCTTTTTGGGTACATGTGTGATGCCCAAGAAACTTCTTTCCTTGCAAACTCATAGCTTTGGCTAGCAACATGTGTTTCTAGTGGTTTCTTTCCCACATCTTTATCAACTACCACTTGTGGCTAAGGTTGTGAAGTGGATGCTTGATCAGCTTTGGAAGGTTGAGATTCCATTTCTCTTTTTGGAATGAGTTTTTTCCGCCATTGATGAGGAATTTGTATTCAACCCATAAAATCTTCTACTTGCCAATTTAACAAAGTGGTTTCTTCAGTGCCTGTGGTTGATCTATTATTTCCTACATAGATGAATTTTTGTGGGCTCTGTAGCGAAGTTTTGCAGCTAAAATCAGAATATGTTCCACTAGAGTCTTGTGAGTTTCCAGGGGCATATACACTTTGAACCATAAGGGCCTGGCTAAGAACTCCATTGGGAAAAAGATTTTGATTGTGGGGTTGAAAACAAGGGTAACACCATTCGTATTCTTGAACTAGATTATTCTAGAGAGGTACTATGGCTCTAGATGAGCTAACAACAAGAGGGTTCCAAAATTTCAAATGTTTTACATTCATAGCTTGAGTTACGATTTGATTTTGAGGTTGATTGTTCCCTTGAAAAGGAGGATTGTTAGCCTGATACTACTTATTTTGTGGCTGGTATGGATGATTATATTGAAATTTTTCCTCTTGAATGCAACGAGCTCATTCCCAAAAAATTGTCAGTAGTGACTTGACTTCAAATAGATCATTTGAAGAGGTAGGGGAAGATTGAGCTGGTTGTTTGGAAGCTGCTAGAATAGGATCAATGGTAGGTTGATTGTTTGTAAGATCCGGAGATAATGGCATTGGCGGTCATGGAGCTATCTTTCCAGCTTAGATTAAGGAATTCTCTGCTCTTATGGAAACTTTGTAGGCATCAGGTAATGTAGTCCCTCCCATGGACTGGATCATAACTACTACATCACTATTCAAGGCTCACAAATAGTACAAGAATGCATTATTTGGAGAAGGCTTTATGAGTGTCGAAATCCTATTCCAGGTCCTATGGAATCAAAAGTTGAAATCACTCATGTATTCTTGGGGAGCTCTCTTTATGGTAGTGATTTATTCCAAAAGTGACAGGTGATCACTCTTGTCTTCAAACTGTTTACAATTTTTCTCCTAACTCGTCCCAAGTGGTTATAGTACCAACACTTAACCCTCAAAACCATTGAAGTGTTTTTCCTTTGAAAGAGGTAGCAAGAAGTCTAACCACAAAGGTTATCCTCCATGATATTATGTACTACACAAATGCTAGGCTACATCAAGAATATGTTCCACTAGAGTAACGTGAGTTTCCCCTATGTAGAAGGGTAAACTTTTGAGTGCCGCAATAGTATAGGGTCACATTGAGCCAATAGAAGAGGACTTCTTATATTGAAAGGGGGAAAAACTTGGTTCCTCACCATAAAGCAATGAGAGGTTGATTGTTCCTATGTGGAGGAAACCTTCATAAGGAGGATTTAAATGACCCCTACGAGGTGATGCTATAATGGGTGATGTTGAGATGCCTCTTCTCCTTCTCCTTGGAGGAGAAAGGATAGTTCAATATGCTGATAATTTCCTTCTTTGAATAATCTCTTGTCTAAATTCTTCGCATAAGTTAATGCACTAAGATTTGAAATCTAGAGATATAGAGTTGTCAGGTACTTTGATTTGTGTAAGTGAGAAGATAAGTACCAACTCTTGGTCCCACTAGGCATGCCAAAAACTATTATCACCAAATCACTACACCCTCCGAATGGCCAGAATGTGAATAGGATGTTTGGTGTGATTGGGAAACATGGGATCACCTCTCAAGCTATGGGACTTAGGCTTGAGGTGAACCTCCGAGAAGGCTAGGCTTCCTCTTCCTAAACTAAGTGTTGTACTACTCCTAGTGCAATAAAATGGTTATCTAGACCTATGCTAACATTTTCATGGGTTTTAGGGAAAGAGATTTGCAAGAAATGAAACTATACTAGGGATGGTGATGCACCAAATAAAGGGTGTTTCTAGACTTAGGAAGGGTTAATTTGAAGAGGGTTGTGCACCACAAGTCAACTTCACCTACTACAACTTAGAGAGGGTAACATAATACCACAAACTAGGAAGCATGCATTCCCTTTGTTAAACTCAATCAAAAAATGACCTATCAGTCTTCTAGTGAAGAAGGATGAACTTGAGAAGGGTGAACAAACACCACAACTCAACTGCATGTAATACTCCACCACTTGATAAGCACAAACTCCAAGAACCTACAATAGAAACTTGAACTTGCACAATGTACCTGTAAGCATGAGAAAGGCACAAAGAAGTATAGAAGGATGAAAGGACCAAGATTAGTCACAAAACACACACTTTTATTACTTCAAAAACATGCACAATGCATCATACATTTAGAAGAGGCAATGGTTTCCATTACAGTCTTGAAAGGAGGCTTGAAAGTTCCCTCAACATACAAGAACAACTTGCAAGGAGGTTTCTTGAAAAATATACACTTGTCTCATAAGTCTAACTTTTCCAACCTATTAGAATGAGCTTCCAACTTACATTTATAGAAGAATTATGAGAGAGAGAAAAGAAAAAGTAATAAATTCCTTCCTAAATTGAAGGCACGTGATGTATTTATTATAGTTGGTTGAACCACTTGAGAAGGTTCCATCATGTGCCATTAATTTCCTGTTGACCTAATCTTCTCAATTAATTAAAATAATATTTAAATAAAATATTTTAATAATAATAAATATTATTAATAAAAATTATTAATAAAAATATTAATTTAATTAAAATATATGGTGGGACCCCATTGACTGGTTTGACTTGAGGAGGGGGGTCATATGAATGGGTCAAAAATAACCCAACTCGGTGGTTGGCTCGCCGAGCCAACTCACCGAGTTAGGTATCGAGCTACTCTAATCAACTTGCTCAAGCTCCTCCACTTTTCCACCGAGATGAGTTATTTTATATGTGTCGTGATCATCCTAGAATTAATTGGCTCATTCCTCAACAAGATCCATCACGGAGTTGAGACCACCTCCAAGCTAGACTTTCATCATCGCCGACCTCTTCGCATGTTGACTCTGTAATTCCAAGCTCAAATCAAAAATCTCTTCCCATCGCCTCGACTATTTGAAACTTCAACCTGATCTCCTTCCCATTCATTCTTATACGAGATTGTCCACCTTATGCAATGAATCTCATATCATTACCATGTCGAGTGAGCTCCAAATCTCCTCTGTAATGTTGAGCTCCTCTCATCATCAAGCTATTTTCTATATCGAGCTCCGATGCACAACCCTTTGAGCATCGAACTCTAGAAATCCTACATGACTCCCGACTTTAAGGTCCTTTGATGTTTAGTTTCCTTTCTGTCGTGACAGAGTTCACCACCACTACATTTGCTCGCATCCTCGCATGTTGACTCTACAATTCCGAGCTCAAATTAGACTTCTATATATCTTCCCATCTTAGAGTTCACGTACTTCGAGTTTCAAATTGAGCTTGCTCTTATTTTTCATCGACCCAATGCCAAGCATTTTAACACTCGAGTTATTACTTTCATTCAGCTAAGTTAATCGCCTTTTGTTTTCATTGATTTTGGTTCAAAGTAAGCTCTTTCTCTCTCTGTGATCATCACATCATCTCGACTTATATGTTAGTGAGCTCAACACCTCCATTTATCTCTTCATGTTCTATTCCATGAAGTCAAAACCACCATGACCAAGTGAACTTCCTTTTTTTGGAGAGCTCTACCAAACCTAGCTCCATCCTAAACTCCATCATGAACTTTTCAAACCAGCTTCGACTCCATCGCTCGCTCAAATTGACGAGCTCTAAACTCCTCTGAACCACACCGAGTTGTCTCCCCATGGTTGAGCTCATCACTTTCTCCACATCACCCAATGAGTCACTCACCATGGTTCCACCTCACATTGTCTTACAGAATTATATCCTCATCACGTCACATCGAACCACCTTCTACATGAGTTTTCCTCCAATCGAGCCAACGCCGAGATCATAACTTGTGTGCTTGCCATCGATTTCTTCGCCTCCTAGTGTCTGCAAGCACCAAGATACTCGGATTATTTCTCTTAAACTCTCGTCATGTCCATGTTCAATTTGGGGAGTTGATATTCTTCCTCCGAATGCATCGTCAAGCTCTACCTTGTGCATTAACACGGAAGCTCCTTCCGTGATTCCCATGCATCGCTTCGATCCGATGAACCTATGACTCAATACTTTTACCAATGTCGACCCATCTTCAACCATTATTGTATTGCTTGGTCTCACCATCATCCTCCCTCATCACTTGGAGGATGACTCACCACCCAATTATGTAATCAATACTTTAATTCCCCTGAGACTTGCACAATGACTCGGACCATACTTGGACCACTCCTCATTAGGTGGAATTCTCATGATGGATTACCATTGTATTCTCCCCACTTGGTGAATTACCCATAAATCTCCTCGTAGAGGAGATCTTATGTTGACTGCCATCATTGTAAAATCCCCTATTAGCAATAAAGGTATGAAACTCCCAACTTACCTTTCTTTTTCGAGATCTCTTGTCGACTTGCTTAACTTGTTGCAACCGAGTACCTCCATGAGCTAGCACTCATTTGGGATCTAAGTTGAGCAAGTTTTTGAGATCCCATTTGAGTTCCAAAATGATCAAATCACTTGAGCTCCTACTAGTCTCCCTTAGTTCAAATCTCGAGTTATGTCATTTTATTTTACTAACAATCTTGAGCCCTCAGCATTGAGCCATTTCACTCACTCACTATGTGAACCAAGCCTCTTTGAGCTAGCACCAAGTTGGCATTGAGCTATACACCAAGCTGGCACCGAGTTGAGCCTGAGTTGGACTAGGTGAGCTCACTTATCAATTTATTAATTATTTTAATTGTTTTATCTCCATGATGACCGGAAGTGGGTCCCTGGGACCAATGTCATGATTTGATCAAAATAGGACCCCATTGTCCAATTTTTCCATGTGCACAAAATTGGATAACACTATCAAAACTCACCAATTGTAGAGAAACTAATCTAAATCCTATCCTATTTTTCTAAGGAGACAGGGAAGAAGGATTGTAAGAAAAGTAAAACCTAATCTACTGGAGGTGATGCACCAATAAGGAATGTTGATAATCTACCTTGCATGGAAATGAAAATGAACAAGGTTGAAGAGGATGATTGAACACCACATATTAAAACAATGTCACAATTCCATTCACCAAATAAACACAATCCACTAATATTTGCAATAACAATTAGAACATGCACAAATAGCCTGAATAGTAATGAGAGATCAGATAAAAGACAATAGCATAAAAGAGGGTTTAGAGATATCCACATGTTTGTTTTATTTCTTCAATGTTGATACAATGCATTAAAAGAGGCCAAGAGGAATAAAATTTACATTACAATTCCAGTGGGAGGTTTGAGCTCCACAAATTTTCTTATAGACAAGAAGATAAGGGAGGGGCAAAGGTAAAAAATCCAACCTTTAGAACTGAGCCCCTCTTTACAATTTATAGTAAAAGATTGGAAGGGAGGAGAAAGAGAACAGAATCTCGAATTTTCTTCAAAATCATTTTTTAATTTTCCATGAGTGCTTAGAGGATCTATAAAATCTATCCTCATTAATGGGGTTGCCTTGTGCTTGAAGAAACTAGCTTTCTTTTTCTCTTGGATGTAGCTCCTAGCCCCTATAGGTTTCATGATGACCCCTATTTAAACCAAAACCATTAATTTCCCTCACCTACCACTACAATGCTTACCATTTTCAGAGGTCCAAAACCCCTAAAATCTGAATTTGTATGTTTCCATACTACATATCCTAAAAATGCCTTTCCAACGACTATAATTTTGTAAAGATTGGTAGTGAGTAAGGAGCAAGATATCATCATTTTAGTCCTAATCTGCTTCTAGCTTTTGGGAACCTCACCTACCCACCTGGTTTTTGCACTTGGGCTTTATCATTGAAATCTACACTGAATATCCTCTCCAAGGACTATAAGTTCATCAATTTTGGTTTAAAATGGAGAAGATATTATAGTTTAAAGTTTGGGCTTGTTTAGGCTCTCCTAAGCTCCACCAAGCTATTATTTCTATACCAAGCGAGCCCCTTCTTTTTACCGAGATCCCTCCATTCAATGTCGATGCCACCTTTGCACGTAAACATGTGTATTACCTCACGCACCTATGTTTTGACATGTTATTTGGGTCGAGAGATCATTTGTTGACTCAAAAGCAGCATTAACTTGACCCAGGCGAAAGCATGTATGCTTTTGGGCTTTCTCCTTTTTTTTTTAGACTAGGCAAGCCCTCTTTTTGGGCCTTACCCAATCGTAACCCTCGAATGAATCCACACCAAAGTCCCCAAAATCTACTCACCACGAATTCCAAAGTCTTCATCTCCCAAAACTGAATGGATCGCCACATGTCCTCCAACCTTCTGGGAATTTGGAGCTTTACTTTTCAGACTCTTTGTCCTACTCATTTCGACTCCTAACCACTCTTATCTTGAAACAACCTCACCCCAACCCCCAAAATTCCATACTCTCAAAATATGAAATTTGCATGGATTTTAGGGTCTTCATTTCTTTGTCTAGCTCAACTCCCGAGCCTTCATATTCCCTCTTTGTACAGAGTTCTCTTGAGTGGTGCACAAGCCTTTCCTTTTGTTGTAAGCCTAATAACTTAGCATCACCCTACGTGATGCATTCTCTTATGTGAGCTTGGGAGCTCAGCTTTTTGTAATTTTACAAAAATGACCCTACCCTTGTTTGCTTCTTTATAACACTCAAAATTACAAGAGCTGGAAAATGAGGATTTCTTTTTTTAAAACATAAAAACAAATTACACAACTACAATCATATATATTAATGTAATCAAATTCATTAAATCAAATTTATTCATTTGATCTATCTAACATTATCCATGTAAGCCATGTGTGGCCGAGAAGGGTGTATCCGATCTCCATGATCTCCCTTCGTCACTTCTTCGAGTGACAATGCTTACTAGCATTTCAGCTCAACCTTTATAAGGTCATGGAAAACATGTGAAAGTCCTTGGGTCTACCACGAAGCTCCTTGGGTCTACCATGAAGCTAGTTTCCCAACTTCTATTCCTCGGTATCCGACCATTTCCTACCTCATGTTCAAAGTTCAACTTCCCATGATCAATTTATTAACAATTTTTTTAATCGAGGACTAGGTGATCGATAATGCACACCATCAATGTATTACTTTGACCAAACTTATCCGCCGTGCAGTTACTACTAAACTCAAGACAACACACTAGTCTTATGAGTTATAAGTCTTCCACCACCTCACCTATCCTTTCACGATAATCTATCTTATAGTTTGTATTTACTTTATTTCCAATTAAGTTTATCTTGCTAATATTTTATATCAAGATAGATGCCAAGGCCAATTAGGATCATTATGAGATGAGTACATTCGTTATGCTGAAATGTAACTATTTCAGCATTCCGCATGTACTTATCCCTTAATATGCCTAATGGATCTTTTCATCTAATTACCTTCCTATCTAGTTTCTCTTTTCCTGATGTTCGATTTTTAACCTTAAATTACCTTTTTATAATGATACTCTTTCATCCTCTAAAAAAATTAGGCTTTACAATCTTAACAAATTAATGTCAAGTTTACCAAAAAGCAAAATTATATATATATATATATATATATATATATATATATATATATATATATATATTCCTCAGATCAACTACACCACTAAATAGCTATTAACTTTAGAAATTAAAAGACAATTGAATGTTATAGTAATTGTCTAATTTTCAGCTTCATACATTTGGTAAATGTCATATAAATATATTTAACAATTTATGATAAGTAAGACTTCTTAATTCTAGTATTTATCATTTACTCATATTGAGATATTATTACATACAAAGTAATCATCTCTTTATTAAAAACATAAATTATATATGTCGTTAAGGCAAAATATATAATCCGATCTTGTAACTCTTACATAGTGAGGTTTGAATATTAATAATGGGTCCAAGATCCCAATAAATTTAGTCAAAATTTTAGGATATCATCCTTCTACAAATTGAAATCCAAGTAACTCATTTAGATTCATGCTACGATAAAAATTCTCAAGACATGAGTTTCCACATATCCGAATGTGACGGCTAATTGTCCTACAAGATTGGAGTAGTGGTATGATGTCAATCAAAATGAAATGGCATGAATATTGCCTTCATTTTCTAATGCAATTATTTATTAAATATGAAAGATATAAATGTATTTTATCAACAAGCACATGGTAATATAGTCACATGGAGGGATATTATGGTAAATCTTTAGGCAAACTAGGCATGTTGCCTAGGCGCGCCAAGATCGAAGTGCCTGAATCTAAAATTTCCTTTTTGTCGGTTAATTTTAGAACTTAAATTTAAAATAATTTATCTGAATATTTAATATTGATCAACCCATTTATAGATATTATTGTATAGTAACATAAATTTCACGCATACACATAAAAAAGTTTTGTAATATTTTTGTAAGTAAAAGAAAATATCACATATTTATAAGCACATATGATTTTGTTGGTATTGTTACTCATTCTCTGATGTAGCTCCAGATTATGTAGGTGTGTAGTTTGTTCTAGAAAAAGGTTAATGTATTTTTTATAATGTCATTGGTGTATCTAGTAGAGGTGAGTATAATTGAAGGAAAAAATTATTTTATTTTCTATTCTTAATTTTTTGGGGAAAAATTATATTATTTTGTTATGGAGGAATTCATAGACCTGGTCCAAATACGACTCTTCATAAAACCATGGGAGCTACATAAACATTTTTGTTTCTTTTCAATGAAATGGTGCTTTATTTCAGGATAGAGTTACTATCACCTACTTGATATGGCTAAATCAAACTTGTAGAAGAAGCCTTGTATAAAATATTGAATTTTTGCATTCTAATCATTCGCTACGATTAATGTTTTCCATCCATGAAATATTTTTCATCCTTATGTGATAATTTATTAATGTATTTTAATTATTATTTTATTATGACCATGATGTAAATTTAAAAATACAATAATATAGACATATTTTACTTATTTACTTTATGGAAAAAATATATTAAATAAATTTGTGAGGAGGGCGTTTACTCAAACTATTGCCTAGGCGCTCCCAACCTTTAATTAGGCCACGAATACAGATTGAGAATGTATTACTACATATTTTCCATAAAGATACAATTATGAATGCACACCCAATAGGACAACCAATTTCTATTTCAACAATCATGTTTCCCTCTAATCACAAGGATCAAGATATCCTTATTTCAACTTCAAACAATAAATATTTAAAATTTAAAATTTTACATAAATCGTAGGAACAATATGATTAAGAAGTGAAAGGAACGATAACCAGATCATACTAAGCCAAGAACACAGATGCTAATCAAACACCACAATCAATAAGATGAAAGCAATTCGCCAGAATAGCTTTATATAAAACCTTTGTAAACAAATGAGCAACAATATCATATATTATTATGGAACTCAATGCAATACATTGAGAATGGGCCTTTCTTAAATAAGAAAGGAATAACAATCTAAGAACCATATTTGTAGATCAAGCCATAAATCAAGGAAATAACTAGTCATCAAAGAACTAGTCAAGACCATAGATTTAGGAGAGAACTAAACATCAAGGATATAGTCAATACCATAGATCAAGGAAAGAACTAGTCAATACCATAGATCAAGGAAAGAACTATACCTAACAACTAGATAATATCTCCTAATATCTAAATAAGATAAAAGAAATATCCACACACATAAGTGGGTGAGGATAAATACAATAAAGGTAAATAAAGTACCTAGGTGAACATGAGCTAAGGTAAATACCTACTCTAACAAGAAGAGTACATTTTTTTCATTTTTTTAATAAGTTACCATCACAAAAAAATAATCAAACCATAATCATTCAACATCCGAATTCAGATTATAACCATAAGCAAATCATGCTTTACATGGTACAATTAAATATTATTTTACTTACCCTCCAATCAATGAGCAACTTAACAAAACTATTTGAAATCAACCTTTCCAAATACCAATTAAATATATTCTCTCTAAGTAATGAGTAGCTCATCATATCATCCAAGAACATCATTAACAAAGAAAATAAAACATAATATTTTCAGTTAATGAGCAGCTCTATAAAATGTCAAAGAACATCATTCACAAGAGAAATAAATCATATTATTTCCAGTTAATGAGCATCTCTATAAAACGTATGATATATTCCTTTCCAAACAATCAAAACATATTTTTCTTATATATATGAATAGCCCAACTAAACAATGTAAAAACACCACGATTACATCATTTAAACATACTCTTTCTAGTAAAAGAATAGCTAATAATTTCTTTCATAAAATGTCATTATATTAAACCCAATCATGCCACCAATTACCCATTGGTACAACTCGGTCAAGTTGTCCTAGCTTTCATGCCATTACCTGCATAAGAAATTTCTTTTTCACAACTATGCAAGAATCCAAGTCATATTACTAGGTCGGAAGTTATAGGCTAAATGCCATTTTTTTTGTTTTGTAGTTAATCACATATAACAACACAACCTCATTTATACATGAACCGATTTAGATGCCCATGATAAAAATTTAATAAAATGTAGCCCCATACAAGAGCTTTGACATCCACAAATTTTCATTCAAAAGATCTCAATAAATTAAAAATCATACTTGCATACAACATCCAAGAAGAAAAAAATACAAAACCCCAACTAGTTACATATCCATATCGATTTGGTTACCCAAATCGATTCATTTATGAAAATTTGATCGATTTGGGTATCAAATCGATTTATTTATGTAAAACACAATCAAATTTTGTTAACAAAAATGAAAACCCACAAGCACAAATTGATTTGAAACACACAAATTCATAAAAATTTTTCTTCTTCCAAAGACAAGAAAAACCCAACTCTTTTCTTTTTGGTACAATTTATTTTAATGCAAAGAAGGATTTTAACTTATATTCTATTTTTATTTTTACAAATCAAAACCTAAAACCCCATCTACATTTTTTTCTGGGTTTACTAAAACCACATAAAGAAAACTTAAGAGAATACAGAATCCATCAATTTCCTTTTCAAATTTCATCTCCAAGAAATTAAATCAAAAGTTGTCCACAAATTCCTTTGATTTCCATTACAAAAAATGTGTATTTCTTCATTTTTTACAAATAATGCAGTAGAGAAGGGAGAAGATATTCATGCCTGAAGTAAACCCAGAATCAGCAACCTCTTACTCTTTCAACTCTAACAAGTTGAATCCTTCCTTCCTCCAAAACTCACGCAAGTATCCCAAAAGGGAAGAATGAAAATAGACAAGGAGAAATAAAAGAAAAAAATATAATGAAAGAAACTATAGTTGGGCAACATATTCGAGAATTTTTGGGCTTCCCAATGTTGGAACATGCATTAATGCATGCCACATACTTGTGCTATGTAAAGGTGTTTCGCTTTACGAAACCCACAAATTTTAAGTATTAAAATTAATATATTTTTTTTTAATATAACTTTTGACTTACATGCCAAATCCTTCTAGAATATACATTACTAATTTTACAAATTAATATTGCATTTTTTTAATTTTTATTTTTATTTTATTTAAGTTGTTATCCAACTTAATGGTTAAGTTAAAATTAATCATCATAATACAAGTCCACATATTACCAACAATATATTATAATAATTATTATTTGAATTTCCACGTTCCATACGAAACATTCCAATAAATGAAAATCACCAAGTCCGTAAATAATAATTCAAATATTCTCATAAAGTTGGCTTGACATAGCATCGTCAAATAAAACAAAGGCAGTTATTATTATAGTCATTGCAAAAAGCTCAAACAAAACAAAAGACTACTAAACCAATTAAAATAAAGTAAATAACTAAAAATAACCGAGGATTCCTTATCGTTTATGAACCGCTTTACCTACAATCAAGGCCTAATCCATTTAGGAAGGATCATTAAGGTGGGTGCGGGTTACCCATTCGAGTTTCATGCCCGTAGCAGAAGCTGTGGGTCATGACACGACAAACCAAATGAATTCTTATACATAATGATGATCTTGTCTAATCTCGATTAGTCATAACCATAGTTAATTTAACTTACTAGAAATTTGGGAATATTACATACTCCACCCCTTAGAATAATCATCATCTCATGATTTTAGGATAAATAGATAAACTAAACCCATCATTCATTTGCTGCATAAATATATTTCTAATCAGCTTAGAATTTGTAACAATATCATTTCAGCTGAATCATAAAGGTCACAACAACCCTTATATAAATATCTAGAAAATCAGTCACATAATCTGTAGACATAACACATTACTGCTTAAACGACATATTTTCTAGGTTCATTAACAAAATATTCAACAGTAACTACTAATCAAAAAGTACCTTAGTCCCAATATTCAGTTGTAGGCTTATCTACAGGATTTTCTTATCTACACTTTACAAAAAAACTGAATTTAACACTTTAACAAAAACATATTCTTAAAAATCAGTCAAACAGATGCGGAAAAGTAGTTTGGATATCTTCCAGATTCTCCCAAGTGGCACTTTCTTCAGAATATTGGTCCCACTGGACCTTGCATTGTGAAACCTCATGGTTTCTCAAGTGCAACTTATGGGTTTCTAGTATCCTTATAGGCTCAACCGCGATTACCCCTGGATCCAGAACCTATAATGAATCCCAATTAAGTACATGTGTTAAATCAGGTACATATTTCTTAAGAAAGGATACATGAAATACATTGTGCTGTAGATAGAGCGAGAGGAGTGCTAGGCTTGTAGGCTACTGGTCCAATGACCTCTAAGACTTCAAATGGTCCTACAAACTAGGTGATAGTTTGAATGACTCATGAAAATGAAATGGAACTCTTTTTAGGTTTGACCCTAAGAAAAAAATTATCTCCCACGTTAAACTTTCTGTCAATTATTTTTAAATTTGCATAACTTTTCTATCTATTTGTTGCCTCTTTCAATCTTTCTTGGATTAATTTAACCTGTTTTTCCATTTCAGAAAGCATTTATGGTCCAATCAGTACTCTATCTTCAAGATTATCCCAACTTATAGGTGTTCTACACCTATGACCATATAAGGCCTCAAAAGGAGCCATCTAAATGGAAGAATGGTAAGTGTTATTATAGGCAAATTCAACCAAGGGAAGGTACTCTTCCCATTTGTATTGCTGATCCATGTAATACATTCTTAGTAAATATTCTAACACTTGATTTACTCTTTTGGTTTGACCATTAGTTTTAGGATGGTAGGTAGAACTTATGTTTAGTTTTGTCCCTAAGGTAGCATACAAAGTCTGCCAAAATCTGAAGTCATCCTTGAGTCCCTGTCTAAAATTATTACTTCTAGAACTCCATGTAATCGAAAACTTCTTGCACAAACCTTTTTTCTAGTATGGGTGAATTATCCTTTAAATTACCTGCTATAAAATGTGCCACTTTAGTTAATTTGTCTACAACTACAAGTATAACATCATGTTTATTTTGGGACATAGGTAGACCTTGGACAAAATCCATACTTATAACTTGCCACTTATATTCTGGCACGTTGTGAGGATATAATAGTCCTGTTGGATGTGAATGTTTATCCTTTACTTGCTGACATTCCAAGCATTGTGAGATGTAAAGAATCACATCATTTTTCATCTTTTTCCAAAAGTATTGTTTTTTGATGTCCACCATCATCTTTGTTACTCCTAGGTGTCCCGAGTAGGGAGCATCATGAAATTCTCTCATAACTTTATTTCTGAGCTCTTTACCCTCTAGTACATATATTATGTTGTTATAACACATAATCCCATCTGTTTCCAGCTTGAAACCATCATACCTTTTGTCTCTGGATCTTTTTCTAGAGATGTTTTAACATGATTGTAGTAAGGGTCATTGGTTAACTCATTTTTGACTTCATCTTTGAATTGGGTTCTTAATGTAATTATAGTAGCAATATGCTTTCTGTGACTTAAGGCATCAGCCACCCTATTCTCTTTTCCCTTAATGTAATTTATATCAAAGTCATAATTTGCTAGGAACTCCAGCCATCTTCATTTCCTTGCATTTAGATTCAGCTACGTAAAGATGTACTTGAGCCCAAGATGATCTGTTTTGAGTTCAAAAGGTTTCCCAAGAAAATAGTGCCTCCATACCTACAGCGCATGAACAATCGCAGCAAGCTCAAGATCATGTGGTGCGTAATTTACTTCATGCACCCTCAACTTCCTACTTTCAAAAGCTACCACATGCCCATCTTGTAGTAGTACTCCACCCAAACCTTCCCCTGAAGCATCGGTTACCACCGAGAAGTTCTCGTTTGGATCCGAAATCTTCAACACTGGAGCACTTGTGAGTCTACCTTTTAACTCCTTAAAGGCTTCTTCACACTTACTATCCCAAAAAAATTTCTTACCCTTCTTTTGTAAAGAAGTGATAGGTCTTGCTAACCTAGAGAAGTCCTTTATGAACTTTTGATAGTAGCCTACTAGACCCATAAAACTTCTCACTTCATGCACATCCTTCGGTGCTGGCCATTCCATGATGGCACTAATCTTTGAAGGGTCCACCAAGATTCCTTCTTTATTTATTATGTGGCCTAAGTATTGTACTTCAAATTGATAGAAAGCACACTTAGATAATTTTCCAAATAACTTATGTTTGCTTTGAGAATTTCAAATGACAATCCTTAAATGTTCATCATGTTCTTCCTCATTCTTGGAGTATATTAATATATCATCGAGAAATATAAGTACAAATTGGTCTAAGTATTCCCTAAACATGTTGTTCATCAAGTTCATGAAGGTGATAGGTGTATTTGTTAGACCAAAGGGCAAAACTATAAACTCGTAATGCCCATACCTTGTTCTAAAAGTGGTTTTATGGATATATTCATCCTTGATTTGCAATTGATGATAACCGGATCTGAGATCTATATTGGAAAACAATTTTGCACCCCCATTTGATCAAAAATATCATCAATTCAAGGCAGCGGGTATTGATTCTTCATTTTAACCTATCAACATCACTGCATTCATAATCAATACAAAGTCGAGGATCTGCATTATCATCAACCCGGCCCTATGATAATTCTTCACCCGAACTCCTCGTGCTATGATTATTAACTAATGCACAACTTTAGTTTGGTGGATGTAATCTGAAACACAACAACAAACATAACACAAGAATACCATAGACTATGATAAGAAGGAATGATGATAAATCTGAAATATCAGAGTAAATTATAATATTAACATGAAATTGTTACAATCTCACCCATGAGGTACTTCAAGTGTTACTGACTTCACTTGCCTTCCACCAATACTATGGGAGAAACTTCACAATTACACCTCTTAATGGCTTCTTTAACACACCTTCAAAATGATGGCTTCCTTTACACACTTACTCATACAATATTTCTCACTACTTCCTTCTATGCTAAATGAGGGGGTGGCCTCTTTATTTATAGAACTTCTAGGCTTATCCATCTTATCTCTAAGATAGGATAAGAAATCCACTCTGACGAATCATATTCCATACCTTAACTCTTATCTGTACATGTAAGCTTATCTTTTAAGATAAGATAAACCTTATCATTTCACATGGGTTCCACATTTTTAGACTTTTTACAAATAAAATACACAAAATATTTATGACCTCACTCCTTGTCCTTATTACCAATATAATATTTCTAATTCCTAATCATGTAGACCCTACTTCTCTACTTACCCCAACTTTGACATTTTAACATTACCGACCACTTACGACAAATATTTACTTTTTACCACAACATTCCTATTGTACTTTTGACTATTACCGTACTATACATTATTGGTGATGCATACGGTAAAGCACCGCTATATCTTCTATCGACGCTACTACTAATTATACTTAACAACATCCTATTCCTAATACATACATTAATGAAATAGAAATTACGGAGGAAAATTTTAGTGTCGACATCTTCCCCTTCCTAGCTTCTACTCCGTCCTCGAGTAGACTATTCTGGTGCTTGGAAAATCTTCAACTTGTCGTGGTTGAGCCATTTCATTTAATGGGAGTGCCATCCAATTCCTCCAAATTCAGACGTGTACCATTTTCATGCACAACTGCTATTTTGTAGGGCCCCATCCATTTTGGAAGAAATTTTCTCTCTTCTTTTTTTGTATCTCGAATCATATACTAGAACCAAGTCATTCACATGAAATGGAGACCAACGGATCTTTTGATCAAAGTATTCCTTCTGCTTCATTTTCTTCTTATAGCTTGTATCCTTCGCTATTTCCCTCATTTCCTCTAGCAAATGAAGATGTACCAACCTTTCTTTTACTGAATCACTTTCATCCATCCTTTCATTTTTCATAACTCTCACAGTGGGAATATCAAACTCAATAGGAAGAACTGATCAATGCCATAAGCCAACTAAATGGGGAGTATCCTGTTGCTGACTTTGATGTTGCCCTATATGCCCACAATGCTGCATGAATCCTTTTATCCCACTTATGTACCTGGCAAGGCTGCATCTTTGCTAGAATTTGACACAACACAAAATTTGTTCATTCCACCTGTCCATTTGTGCTTGGCTTGTATGTTGTTGCCTTCCTGTGCTTAATAGAAAACTTATTGACTAGGGCTTCTACCACCTCATTAATGAAGTGGCTTCCTTGATCTATTACAATTTCTAATGGACAACCAAATCTGGTGACAATGCGTTCATATATGAACCTTGCCACTTCATCCATGGAAGTTGTTTTCAATGGCCTAGCTTCAACCCACTTGGTTAAATAATCTGTGGCAACTACAATATACTTATTTTGGCATGGGGTAGTTGAAGTGGACCTACAATGTCTATTCCCCACTTTTCAAAGGGACCAAGTGGAAGAATAGGGCATAATGGAGCTGATGAAGTCTTACGGTTACCATGTGTTTGACAAATATCACATGTCTTACAATAATTATAACAATCTCTAAAAAGAGTGGGCCAGTGATAACCTGCATCCAAGATCCTTCTTGTTGTAAGTTGTCCAGAGAAGTGCCCTCCACATGTACCATTGTGGAATTCTTCTATCAGCTCCTTCCCTTGATCATGTCCAACTACCCTCTTGTACTGTCCATCATGTCCTATTCAAATAATACTCCATGCAGAATAGAATATGGACGACTAGCTTGAGTAATCTTCCTCTTAGTCTTTGCATTGGCACCATCAGGAAACTTGAATTCATTCAGATAATTCCAAATATCTATGTATTCACTAGGGATTGTGTCAAGGGATAACAATGTTGCATCTGGGAAATCATCATCATCACAAGATGAACCTAAACCATCATAGGCTCGAGAGAGTGCATCTGCATTGACATGCTTCTTTCCTAGCCTATCTATAATATCAAATTCAAATTCTTGTAGAAAAATTATCCATCTTGCTATCCTCCCTGATGGGTTAGGCTTATTTACAATATATTTTAGAGCCTGATGATCTGATTACAACTATAAATTTTTTCCCTAGCAAGTAATTTCTAAACTTCTTTACAACAAAAATGATAGCTAGAGCCTCTTTTTTAGTTACAGTATAATTTACCTCAGCACTAGCTCATTTGTCTACTCCCAAAGTAAACTGGATGTTCATTCCCATTTTCATCCTTTTGGCTCAGAGTACTTCCTAGTGCTACATCTGAGGCATCAATGTACACAATGAATGGCTTGCTCCAATCTAGATTCTTTAAAATAGGTGAAGACACCAGGGCTTCCTTCAGTTGTTCAAAAGCTTCATGCACCTTATTTCTTGGTTCATAAGTAACATCCTTCTTCAAGAACTCAGGTTAGTGGTCATGCAATCTTTGAGAAATTCTTGATGAACCTTCTATAGTAACCCACACATGGCCTAAAAATGATCTCAACTTACTTCTATTCATAGAAATGGTAACTCTTTGATTTTTGAAACTTTATCAAGATCAAGCACCAATACCATCTCTGATACAACATGCCCTAACAAAACACCTTTAGAACATCCAAAGACACACTTTTAGGGTTTAGTGAGGCTTGTGCTTCATCTAACCTTTGAAATGTTGTCTCCATCTCAAAGTGCAGTGGTCCATCTTGCTCCCATAGATGCAAAAATCATCCAGAAATACTCTGATGAAGTTCCCAATGTAGGGTTCAACACCCTATTCATCAAACGCTGGAACATTGCCGAGCATTACACAACCCAAAAGGCATAACTCTATAAGCAAACGTTCCCCAAGGAGTGGTGAACGTGGTCTTCAAATTGATCTTTCTCTCGCTATACGAACTTGGTTGTATCCGCTATATCCATCAACAAAACTATAACACTCCTGGCCAGCTACTTCATCCAAGATCTGATCTGAGAATGGAAGAGGGTAATGATCCTTCTTTGTTGCCTTATTGAGCTTCCTATAATCAACACAAATGCGTAGCTTCCCATTCTTTTTTATTGAGATCACAATGGGAGAAACCCATTCTAAATTCTCCACAACAAATATGAATCCTGCATCAAGCAACTTATCTATTTCTTCTTTTACAGTCTTGGAAAAATTAGGATTCATTCTATATGGCATTTGCTTTATGGGCTTAGCACCATCTACCAACTCAATAGAATGTTCTACCCAACTTACTTGATGGAGTTCCTTGTAATCAAAAGTGAATATGTGTATGTACCTTCAAAGAGCTAGAGGTAGGATTCCTTCTCACTCTCCATCACAACATCACCAATCTTTATTTGTTGGAGACGATCATCAATTTCTTCTTCAGATAATTTTATGGGTTCATGAGTCGGTGTGACTGAAGGATATCCATGACCAAAACATCAACCTCACTTTCTTCATCTTCTATGTCCACTTCACTGGTACTAGAGTAATCAGAGGATGTCCAATCATCAGTTTCATCACTTGAATCCATAGGTTCTACCTTATGATGCCGAGGGATCACATTTATCTTCACCCTCTCTCTACCACGTCCAAGTGTCATGAAGCCTTCATTCCAGTAGTTTCTTGCATGAACTCTCCTTAGCCATGGTCTTCCCAACAACATTGGGTACGCAATAGTACCATTTTTCATCACCTGAAAGTCTACCACACATACAACACCCATAACATATATTGCCACATTTGAAACTACACCTTCTGGTTTAGTTTTTCCTTATTTAATGACCTTAACATAAGTGTTGAGGGGCGATCAATTTTTAAACCCAACATATTCATTACAGACTCGGTCATTACATTAACTGCAGCACCTCCATCAACTAAGACATCATGAATTGAAATACCATTACATAATACCTCAGCTTGTGGAGCGTAGGGATCCACCTCTGCCTCCAAAATAGGGACCTCAACCTCCTTCCTTCATCGAGCATTGAGTCCACTTCGCAGCTCCCGCCTCTTCTCAGAAAACATAGCCAAGAGTTGACCATATGTAATATTTTAGGCCTTTTAGACAGATCTTCTAAGATGGAGTATGGTCCTTGTCCCCGTGAAATCAAAAATCCCGCACACCCAACTTTCTTCTCCTATGTTTCTTACTAGTTTCTCCTTTCATCTTCTTAGGATCATTTCCATCTTGGTTATCTTTTTCTTTCTTTCTTTTTGTTACAAACACATCTACTTCATTATTTATGCTCTTATCTACTACATCAAAAGAATTCACAGGTGTTTTTCCTTTATCATTATCTCTTGTACTGTATGTAGAAGCTCTATCTAGACAATTATACTTATAATGACCCTTTTTATAACAACCATAACATACAACTTCAGAAATATTTCTTTTTAGACCTCTATCTCCTCCCTGAGAACTAAATTCTTTTCCTTGAAGAAGATTAATAGTTAACTGACCCATCTTCTTGAGCAGATCTTCATACTCAGTAGATGTACTAGGAGAAATATTTGTGCTCACCGAGAGTGGTTGTGGATTCTGACCAAAGGTGTTGGTGTAGGCTCTACTTTAGCAACAATTTCTTTGGGCTCCTCTTCCATGCTTTCTTCTTGCCTTCTTGCAATCTCCTTTGCTTGTTCAATGGTAGTTGGGCGGTCATACTTCACTCATTGTCTAATCTCTGGCTTCATCCCAAGAATGAAGTGCTTACAGAGGAGATTATCCATGCCATTCATCAACCCATCCGCTAATCCTTCCTTCCGGATCTGGGCATCGAGCTTCCTCCTTAGCTCTAGAACACGAGCATGATAATCCCTTATCTTCTCCTTCTCTCCTTGGGATAGCTTTGTGATATCGATCATGAGATCTACATATTTCTGTTGTTCACCAAATTCTTCAAGAAAACTTTCAGTTAATAAATCCCATGAGTTTTTCACATTATCACCTAGTGTTTCAAACCACCTAAGGGCTGAACCATCCAAAAAGGTAGGAAAAAATTCAGTCCATTGTTCCCTTCTTATAAGGCCATTACAAATACAAGATCGTTTAAACTCTTGAATGAAAGAGGAAGCATCTTCATTAGATTGGGCTGAAAAATAGGAATCTTCCCCATTTCCAAAAGTAACCACAGTGAAATACCAACCCACAAGTACAATCAACAAGACTTATGTGCACAAATAATTGGAATCACTATAATAGAAAATAGAAATGACCATGGTAAACTATGGTAAAACTTGACTTACTGTGGTAAAAACTGACTTTACTATGGTAAACACTATTCACAGTAAAAAGTGAAGTTATTGCAATAAATACTATTCACGGTAAAAAGTGACTTTACTGTGGTAAATACTATTCACGGCAAAAAGTGACTTTACCATGGTAACTACTATGCACAGTAAAAACAAGGTTACCCTCCAAATGATTTTTGACTAAGTGGGAATATCTCTCCAGAAAATCCACCAACGAGGAATGGTCCCGACAACGGAACCAAAATGTCATCACCAATCCGACACTATGATAATTCTTCACCGAACTCCTCGTGCTATGATTATTTACTAATGCACAACTTTTAGTTTGGTGGATGTAATCTGGAAACACAACAACAAACATAACACAAGAATACCATAGACTATGATAAGAAGGAATGATGATAAATCTGAAATATCAGAGTAAATTATAATATTAACATGAAATTGTTACAATCTCACCCATGAGGTACTTCAAGTGTTACTGACTTCACTTGCCTTCCACCAATACTATGGGAGAAACTTCACAATTACACCTCTTAATGGCTTCTTTAACACACCTTCAAAATGATGGCTTCCTTTACACACTTACTCATACAATATTTCTCACTACTTCCTTCTATGCTAAATGAGGGGGTGGCCTCTTTATTTATAGAACTTCCAGGCTTATCCATCTTATCTCTAAGATAGGATAAGAAATCCACTCTGACAAATCATATTCCATACCTTAACTCTTATCTGTACATGTAAGTTTATCTTTTAAGATAAGATAAACCTTATCATTTCACATGGGTTCCACATTTTTAGACTTTTTACAAATAAAATACACAAAATATTTATGACCTCACTCCTTGTCCTTATTACCAATATAATATTTCTAATTCCTAATCATGTAGACCCTACTTCTCTACTTACCCCAACTTTGACATTTTAACATTACCTAATTCACCACTTACGACAAATATTTACTTTTACCACAACATTCCTATTATACTTTTGACTATTACCGTACTATACATTAAGCGCCGTTATCTTCTATTGACGCTACTACTAATTATACTTAACAACATCCTATTCCTAATACATACATTAATGAAATAAAAATTACGGAGGAAAATTTTAGTGTCGGCAGTCCCATCCTTCTTTTCACGAAGATTCTTGGTGCACCCCATGGTGATATACTTGGTATAATTAGACCCAAGGAAAACAACTCATGTAATTGAGCTTTCAACTTGACTAATTCGATTGTTGTCATTACTAGTGCCTTGGAGATTGGTTCTCGTTGCTGGTTTGACATCTATTATGAAGTCAAATTCACGTTTAAGTGGAAGTGTGAAACATTTTTGGAAACAAATCTCTAAATTCCTTTAGGATGGGAAATTCTTCAATTTTAGGCTCATTTTCTTGTCCCGAATCTATTATTTTTACAAATATAGATGGCTACCTTTCGCTTTTCCTTTTCAGCTACATAGCAATAATCTTCCTAGTGATAAACTCTCTTTTAACACCCTGAACACTTTATTTTCTACGGTCATCATCGCAGCATGTTACACATTTTCCTAAGCAATCCAAGGTTGCATTATGTTGACTTAACAAATTTATACCTCTGGAAACATCATAAGATCCAAGAGGTGTCACATACAGGTTTAATCTTGTAGGGAACTTAGGTAATTCTAGTTGTGCCTCAAACAAACATTGATTCACTCTATGTACAACATTATTTCCATACTATACAGTCCAAGTGTGTTCCATGTACTCAACTCTTATTTTGAGTTTATTAGCTACTTTTAGATGAAATAAAACATTATGTTGAACCAAAATCAAATAAAATAGAAACAGGTTCTCCAAAAATCTTACCTCTTTAGAGGTTTCTATTAAGTCGCTTATTTTATGCTTGCTTATTATGGACTGACATAAATATTATGTTGTTTCCTCTCTTTATTTACCGTAGTATATCCCTTCTTCTCACCACTTATTCCATTTTCCTCTTTGTGGACGATTGTTAGCAAAATGATCACCACTTCTCATTTTAAAACATCCACCCAAAGTGGTCCTTTTCTCTCAATCTTATTCTAAGCTAAAACTTGTTCCTTATTGCCCATTTTTTTAATTATTCACAGAGTTCTACCCTCTATTCCTCTTTTATTTCCTATCCATTTTTTATTATTCACAATAGTTCTACCCGTTATTTCTCTTTTATTTCTAGGCTTTGAACTTTTTGTTTCCATTTTTCATGTTGGTTTACTTACGGTTGGTGGTTGAAAATTGATATTTTTCCTTTTGTTTTCCTCTTTAGAGGCATAAATACTTCACATCTTTTTTCTTTTGATAGCTTTTTCAAACACTATTTCCATCGAGGTAGATCCATGAACATCTACCTCACCACCAATGCTAGGATTCAATCACATTATAAATTTTCTCACTCTAAACTTCTCATCCTTTTGATACATAGGAACATATTTCAGCAATCGAAAGTGAAACATTCCCAATATTCTGTAACTCATTACTTTCCTTGAATCATATTTTGGAATTATGCCATCTTTTGTCAAAGTATAGTTGAGGTAGCCATCTTTGATGGAAGTAAGGTGATCATACTTGAACTATCCCAGTGATCAACTTTTTCCAAAATCAATTCCTAGTTCCATTTTTGGTTATCCCACAGGAAGATGCTTTTACAAGAGCTCTTCTTGAAAATGAGGATTTTTTTAAAAAATGTCAAGTAAAAAAAATGTAACAAATTACACAACTACAATCATACATATTAATTTAATCAAATTCATTAAATCAGATTTGTTCTTTTGATCTATCTGACAACATCCATGTAAGCCATGTGTGGCTGAGAAGGGTGTATCCAGATCTCCACGATCTCCCTTCGTCACTACTTCGAGTGACAATGCTTACTAGCATTTCGGCTCAACCTTTATCAGGTCATGGGAACCATGTGAAAGTCCTTGGGTCTACCACGAAGCTAGTTTCCCGACTTCGTATTCCGGTATCCGACCATTGCCTACCTCATGTTCAGTGTTCAACTTCCCATGATCAAGTTACTAGACAATTTTTTTTTAATTGAGGACTAGGTGATCAAACAATGCACAACCATCAATGCATTACTTTGGCCAAAGTTATCCGTCATGTGGAGTTACGACTAAACTCAAGACAACACACTAGTCTTATGAGTTTAAGTCTTCCGCCACCTCACAACTATCCCTTTCACTATTATCTAGATCTTATAGTTTGTATTTACTTTATTTCCAATTAAACTTATCTTGCAAGAGTTTATATCGAGATAGATGCCAAGGCCAATTAGGATCATTATGAGATGAGTACATTCATTATGCTGAAATGTAACTATTTCAAATTCACATGTACTTATCCCTTAATATGCCTAATGGATCTTTTCATCTAATTACCTTCCTATCTAGTTTCTCTTTTCCTGATGTTCGATTTTAAACCTTAAATTACCTTTTTATAATGATACTCTTTCATCCTCTAAAAATTAGGCTTTACAATCTTAACAAATTAATGTCAAGTTTACAAAGGCCAAATTAAATATATATTAATATATATTTAATTATTCCTCCGATCAACTACGCCACTAAATAGCTATTTACTTTAGAAATTAAAAGACAATTGAATGTTATAATAATTGTCCAATTTTCGGCTTCATACATTGGTAAATATCATATAAATATATTTAACAATTTATGATAAGTAAGACTTCTTAATTCTAGTATTTATCATTTACTCATATTGAGATATTATTACATACAAAGTAATCATCTCTTTATTAAAAACATAAATTACATATGTCGTTAAGGAAAAATATATAACTGATATCAGTAACTCTCACATAGTGAGGTTTGAATATTAACAATGGGTCCAAGATCCCAATAAATTCAGTCAAAATTCTAGGATATCATCCTTCTACAAATTGAAATCCAAGTAACTCATTTAGATCCATGCTACGATAAAACTTCTCAAGACATGAGTTTCCGCATATCCGAATGTGACGGCTAATTGTCCTACAAGACTGGAGTAGTGGTATGATGTCAGTTCAAAATGAACTGGCATGAATATTGCCTTCATTTTCTGATGCAATTATTTAATAAAATATGAAAGATATAAATGTTGTTTTATCAACAAGCGCATGGTAATACAACTGAGAATGTATTACTACATATTTTCCATAAAGATACAATTATGAATGCACACCAATAGAACAACCAATTTCTATTTCAGCGATCATGTTTCCCTCTAATCACAAGGATCAAGACATCCTTATTTCAGCTTCAAACAATAAATATTTGACATTTAAAATTTTACATAAATCGTAGGAACAATATGATTAAGAAGAGTACATTTTTTTCTTATTTTTAATAAGTTACCATCACAAAAAAAAAAGTAATCAAACCATAATCATTCAACATCCGAATTCAGATTATAACCACAAGCAAATCATGCTTTACATGGTACAGATTTAAATATTATTTTACTTACCCTCCAATCAACGAGCAACTTAACAAAACTGTCTGAAATCAACCTTTCCAAATACCAATTAAACATATTCTCTCTAGGTAATGAGCAGCTCATCATATCATCCAAGAACATCATTAACAAAGAAAATAAAACATAATATTTTCAGTCAATGAGCAGCTCTATAAAACGTCAAAGAACATCATTAACAAGAGAAATAAATCATATTATTTCCAGTTAATGAGCAGCTCTATAAAACGTACGATATATTCCTTTCCAAACAATCAAAACACATTTTTCTTATATATATGAACAGCCCAACTAAACAATGTAAAAACACCACGATTACATCATTTAAACATACTCTTTCTAGTAAAAGAATAGCTAATAATTTCTTTCATAAAATATCATTATATTAAACCCAATCATGCCACCAATTACTCCTTGGTACAACTCGGTCAAGTTGTCCTGGCTTTCATGCCCTTACCAAGACAAGCAATTTCTTTTTCACACCATGCAAGAATCCAAGTCATATTGCCAGGTTGGAAGTTACAAGCTAAATGCCATTTTTTTTTTTGTAGTTATTCACACATAACAACACATCCTCATTTATACATGAACCGATTTAGATGCCCATAATAAAAATTTCTGGAAAATGCAGCCCCATGCAAGAGCTTTGACATCCACAAATTTTCATTCAAAAGATCTCAATAAATTAAAAATCAGACCTGCATATAACAACCAAGAAGGAAAAAAATACAAAACCCCAACCAGTTACATATCCATATCGATTTGGTTACCCAAATCGATTCATTTATGCAAATCGATTTGTATACCCAAATCGATTTGGGTATCAAATCGATTTGTTTACAAAAAACACAATCAAATTTCTGTTAACAAAAATGAAAACCCACAAGCACAAATTGATTTGAAACACACAAATTCACAAAAAATTTTCCTTCTTCCAGTACAGAAAAAACCAACTCTTTTCTTTTTGGGTACAATTTATTTTAATGCAGAGAAGGAATTTTAACTTACATTCTATTTTTATTTTTGTAGATCAAAACCCAAAACCCCATCTGCATTTTTTTCTAGGTTTAGCTAAAACCACACAAAGAAAACTTAAGAGAATACAAAATCCATCAATTTCCTTTTCAAATTTCATCTCCAAGCAATTAAATCAAAAGTTGTCCACAAATTCCTTTGATTGCCATTAAAACAGAATGTGTATTTCTTCATTTTTTACAAATAATGCAACAGAGAAGGGAGAAGATATTCATGCCTGAAGTAAACCCAGAATCAACAACCTCTTACTCTTCCAGCTCCAACAAGTTGAATCCTTCCTTCCTCCAAAACTCACGCAGGTATCCTAGAAGGGAAGAATGAAAATAGACAAGGAGAAATAAAAGAAAAAAATATAATGAAAGAAACTATAGTTGGGCAACATATTCAGAATTTTTGGGCTTCCCAATGTTGGCACATGCATTAATGCATGCCACATACTTGTGCTATGTAAAGGTGTTTCACTTTACAAACCCACGAATTTTAAGTATTAAAATTAATATATATATATATATTATATATATACTTTTGACTTACATGCCAAATCCTTCTAGAATATATATTACTAATTTTACAAATTAATATTGCATTTTTTTAATTTTTATTTTTATTTTATTTAAGTTGTTATCCAACTTAATGGTTAAGTTAAAATTAATCATCATAATACAAGTCCACATATTACCAACAATATATTATAATAATAATTATTTGAATTTCCACGTTCCATACGAAACATTCCAATAAACAAAAATCACCAAGTCCATAAATAATAATTCAAATATTCTCATAAAGTTGGCTTGACATAGCATCATCAAATAAAACAGAGGCAGTTATTATTATTATAGTCATTGTAAAAGTCAACAAAACAAAAGATGACTAAACCATTAAAATAAAGTAACCGAAATACAAATAACCAAAAGATTCATTATCGTTTATGAACCATTTTACCTACGATCAAGGCCTAATCACGTTTAGGAAGGATCATCAAGGTGGGTGCGGGTTACCCGTTTAGTAGTGTCATGCCCCACAACAGAAGTTGTGGGTCATGACACGATGAACCAAATGAATTCTTACACACAATGATGATCTCGTCTAATCCTGATTAGACATAACCATAGTTAATTTAACTTACTAGAAATTTGGGATTTAACTTACTAGAAATTACGGCTGATGAGCCTCCATTACAACTTAGTGAGTCACTTCCAACACGCTCCCCAATGTAACCAACTAGCTTTCCGAAGCTTCTCACCTTTGAATAGCTCGATGAGCTTCCATTGAGCTCGGTGGCACTTTGAGGCCTAGATTGCAATTTTTAACCTTGGGTCCCTTTTTTAGTTTTTTTTTAATTTTCACATGTCGGATGCCTAATGGGGCGAGAGTATGGGGAATTTTTAGACTCAACATAATTTTACCAATTTTTTCTCATTACCGCCTTTTGATGTGGGCGGGGTTGGCCAATTTTTCTTGTGGAAAAAAATTGTCAATAGTATATCCAAATAACACAAAATTAGCTTATGTAGTTTTCAAATATCCATGGGATTTTTTGACAATGACATATCTCGAATATATTTTCCTTCTTTGTAGTGTGAACTTATTTTTGAGTCTCATGAACCTAGATATTATACTAACTTCACACATTATATTAGGTCTTGTTATTATCAAATACATTAAGCTTCCTAATAATCTCTTTTATAGTATTAGATTCACATTATTTTTAATCATCCTTTCTTAGCTTGAACCTATTTCTAGTGGTTTTGATACTAGTTTGGTATTCATTTTTTTAGTCTCTTAAAATTTTCATTTGCATAATTAACTTGAGATATAATAATACCATCATCTATCTATTTAACGTCACACCTAAGAGATTAATTTAATGGAAATGTGTCATCTCAAAACTTTCTTCATTGATACTTTGAACCATTCTATAGATATATTTCTATTTCCAATTAAAATCAAATTATCCACATATGAGACAAAAATTAAAATTTCACCTTGATTATTTGACTTGATGTAGAGAGTTTGTATGTTTCTACTCTTACCAAATCCATTTCTCATCAAATATGTTTTTATGTAGCTATACCATTCCCTTTATGCTTGTTTGATCCCATAAAGTTCCTTTTTCAATTTGTACACCTTATTCTTGTTACACGAAATCTCATCACTAAGTGTTTGTTCCACATATATAGCTTATTATTTATCTAGGAATCCATTTATTTGACTTGAAGAGATTTTGGCTGATTTAACATCCATTATGATTTTATGTGTACATTCTTTATTATATCATAAATATTTTATTTTAACCTTATTCTTAGTTCTCATAGTGTTTCCATCCTTATTATTCTTCCATTTAGAAATGCTGATTTAACATCCATTTGATGTACAATTTATATCATATTTTATTTCTAAGATAGTTTTCATAGCTTCCATCCTTACTATTAGTGCAAAATCACAAAGGCACTTAATGGTGTGAAGTGGGGCATCTGGTGTGATTGCACAACATGGGACCATCTCTCAAGTTGTGGGACATTGCAAAACTTGAGATGGACCTCCGGAGAAAGCCGCTTCTTGCTTCCTAATCTACTCCGCAACAAGCTACTCCAAAGCAAGTGAAATCTAACTAACCTAATCTAATTATTCCAAGGGGACAGGGAGAAAGAGAGAGGGTGAAAGAGCCTACACTAAGTGGTGATACACTAGAAAAGGAAGTGGATGATCACATACCCAACTACCTAAAGTGGAGAGAGGTGAGAAGAGGAGAGGGTGGACAGAATGCACCATGGTCTAGAGATATATTTCACATAGAAAACCACTTCAAAACCCATTAAACATAGCTCCCAAGACCTGTAACAAACATCAAATATGCACAGTATACCATGCAATGATGAGAGGTAAGAAGAGACAACAAAATAAGCCAAGGATGGATAGATGCATCACGAAACAGATTCTATTGCTCCAAAATGTTACACGATACATCATCAGTGGGCAAGAGGCAAGAAACACCATTACAGAGCCATGAGAGGAGGCTTAGACTCCACATTCTACCCTAAGGAAGAAAGAGAGGGGGGGAGAGAAAACAATGACCAACCCTTCAAATATGCCCCTCCTTTATAATATATAGGAAGAATAAGAGAGAGAGAGGGAAAATTTTAATCCTACCCAACCACCTTTGCAACGCATTAAATCCTATGTGTAAGGTGCCTACACGTGTCTTAACAAAGCTCAACCACCACCCCCATTAGTGCCCACTCTAGATCAGCCCACAATCATTTAAGTCTAGGCCTCGATTACTTGTTTGACAAGCAAGACGTTTTCAAGGAGGAAGAATGGGATGGATCGGATCAAATCTGATATGGTTGTTGGAGCAAAAGATTCTATATTAATGTCCAAAAGTTGTTAGATGTTTTCTTATTTTTCCCCACCATATCCTACTAAAGATAATATTTTATGTTTAATGGCTTTAGATGGAGTTGATTTTCCAAAAAGTCTTCTCCCACCCAAATCTTTAGAAATTTCTAATATCAAAATGATATGGCCATTTGAATATTTGGGTATGCAGTGCACAATATTTAAAAAGTCTATCTGCATACCCGAGTCCACGTGGAAGCCTCGCACTTCTATATTCAGAATTCATCCCCTACCTTTTGTTCCTAAAATTGTGTCATATTGACATGTGGTGGCTTCTAGATGTAGGCTCCACAAAAAGGTTATCCCTTTGTATTGTGTTTTCCCGAGTCCTTTGCTTGGTGGAGCCAAAATTATGGCCCTAGACACGTGGTGGCTTTATTACTTATGTTATGGTACTCTTTATTTAAATATTTATCAAACATTATGTAATAGATTTTACCTTTGAAGTCACGCTAAAATTCTAAAAAACATGGGGGCCTCTGCGTGCTTTTGGACTTTTTTAACATGAGTAACTGCACCTCTTTGGACTTTGGGGGACACATGGCGGGTTGAAAATACAAAGGGACACCATTTGGAAACCCGTCCCAAATTTTACTTTTGAAAGAGTGTCATGTTGACACCTAGATCCTGTGCTACGCTATCCTATCTTTTATTGACTATTCAACCCCGAATTTGTCTCTTTTAAGCCATGGACTAACATGTGGAAGGCCATCTCCCGCCACTCATTTGAAAATCTTCCCTATATTTTACTCCTTTGACACACCAGGAGGCTCATTATTGTGGGTAGACATGTGGCGCCTTCCTTTGCGCACTCTAGATTAGTCATTTTGGGCCCGCTCTCCTCTTTGACCTCTGTTGACCATTGGCTACATGGAGGGCTAGACAATTTTAAGTCTCCACCAGTGACTCCCATCTTGGAATTACCTCATTTGGACACTTGGCACCTTCTGTTGAGTTGAAGACTTTTCAACTGGCTGGTGTAACTTTTGGGGCTCTAGACGCATGGAGGCTTGGCGCTCATTTGAGTCTTCCTTTTGGGCTTAACCTTTGGAGGTGCGTCATTTGGACACTTGGTAGCTTCCATTGTCTCCTCCATACTTAGCTAATTTCAAGGCTCATTCTGAATCATTTGCAGAGCCCAAAACTTTGAACCTTCTTCATTTCTTTTCCTTTGAGCTTCTAGTTTCTTCCTTTTGTTTACTCTTTCCTTGACCCTATTACTCCATTATAGAGATTACATGTAACTTGTCTATTGGATTTGAAGCACAGCTCGAACGAAGGAACCATTTTCTTGAATTTCTTCTTGCACGGGGTCATTTGATCTTTCACAGGCCCTTCCACTCTATTGTAGAGTCCCTTTATTGCCCGATTATAGGATTTGAACATGTGATTCCTCCGGTTTCTTAATACAAGGTCGTGGTTGATCCAATTTTACCCGGGGCAAAATTGGGATAACACTTACTACAGTGTGTAATTGTTTCTTTATAATCTCACCCATGTTGTTGGTTATACACTTTGACAACTAGCTTTAACTCATGTCTCTCAATACTTCCTTTTAAAATTCTCTTGGTTTTATAAACCCACTTGAAACCAATGTCCTCTTTTCTTACTAAAATTTTTAATAGCTCACATATCTTATTCTTCTCAATTTCTTACATTTTCCTCATCCATGAATTCAAAACATTTTTGGCATTAATTACTTCTTCAAAGTGAATAGGATCAGCTTTGGTAAATAAATCAAATTTAATAGTACCATTCTCATCATCTTCGTACCTTTATTTCTCATATATTTCTCATCTTTCTTCCCATTTTTATTATTTTATTATACCCATGAGCATACAACATGCACCCAAAAAAAATTAAGTGTTTAGCACTATGAGTTTTGTTTCTCCATGCCTCTTGAGAAATCACATCATGAACACTTTTATGGGAATTATATTCATAAAATAAATTTTTGTTGCATAGAGAGAGGGTTTTAATGGGATCACACAAATCCAAATGAATTAGCACAAGTAAAGGTTTTTTCTTTCCATGATTTACCTTAGGGAAAATCATTTTTGTGTTAATTCCCCAATATACACCCTCACAAACATTATTAGGTAAAGTTCAATTAGAGAAAATCCTCTTACCATATTTTTTGTAAAGAATATTTAGGAAACTAAACTCAAATTACCATATTTTAGATGTCATAGACTATATTGGTCCACTAAAACTATTTTAAATGTTCCAGATAACTCATTTTGCATTCTTAATGGAAATATATTTTTCTTCATCATTAAGATATCATATTTCAGCATTTCTTTTCTTATCTATGTTGCAAGTGATAAAATAAAATTCCCCATTTTCATTCCTATCATTTGATGCTTCCTTTCCTTTAAAATATTGTAATTTTCTATTTATATCGCATTTATTTTCCCCACATTCACTTGCATAATGTTCATATTTTTACAATAATTACATTTGAAATTGGATTTTTCATACCTTTGTGAAGAACCTCCTCCATATGGGGACATTTCATATTTCCAAAGGGCATGTTCCACTTCCATATCAATCTCCACAAGTATAAATCTTCTCTCGTTGTCAAGGTATTCGATGGTGCAAATCTAGGACTATTTACATCCCTTCCACTCTATTTCACTCTAGAATTTTGGATGATGTTCTCAAAACCTATTTCAACATATCACATAAAATCTTGAAAAAAAGTCCTCTTTCCCTTAGTCTTCTTCTTAATCATCGTTTAAATTATGTTTTTATTCTCAATTATTCTTTTTGAATTCCACGCTTGGCTTTGTATTTCTCTTCTCATTTTTAATTGGCACTGGCCAATATAATGTGAACATGTATATATTCTAGTTAAAAAAATTGATAATGATGTTTTATTAATATTTTATCTTGAATACATTAAATTTTTTAAAATGGAAAACCAATGATTTTATATCTAAATATTGGCATCACTATGACATAGAGTACAATAAAGTTGATTTTATTTAATGTGAAAGTGCATATGTAAATAGAATCCAAGTAATAATTATTAGGGGAATCCAATCATCAAAATTTCCAGATATCCACCTTAGCTTTATTTGTGTGACTCTCTCAGTATCACCTATTCAACTAAATTTATACCTTGTTTTTTTATTGATAAATTTTGATTTTAAAGGAATCAAAAACCTAATACAACCACCATAAGATATGAAAATTCAAATCACATACATCTAAACCAAAACTAAACATCAAGATGAGTCAAAAACTTGACTCTTGCCATCCTCATCATTTTCAAGACAAACCAATGCAAAAGAATCTAACGCTCGAATGAGATCTCATGTTTACTTTCGTGGGTACTGCTTCCCTAATCCCGAATATTTGTTTCTTTTGACACACCATTTTCCAATCACTTTCCATAATCGAGTTTGTATTTTTAGGAAAATCAAGAGCAACTTCCAAATTTAAGGGAAGTATGTTATCTTCCATAACCTCTTGAGAGTGAGGGGGTAATTTTTATCAAAAATCACGCCTCCCCCTGAATGGTTAGCTTGTTAATGGGGCATTCGGTGTGATTGTAGACATGGGTACAATATCTCAAGTTGTGGGAATTGCAGTCTTGAGATGAACCTTTGAGAAGTTCAAATTCCTCTTCCTAATCCTAATGCTAAACTACCCCTAATGCAATAAAAACTAACTAAACCTATTCTAACACTTCCAAGGAGACATTGATAGAGAAAATACATGAAATGAGGGAAATCCTACACTAGAATGGTGATAGCACCAAGAGAAGGGGTGTGTTAGATAGATTCCCAACCCTGAAAAATAGAAAAGAATGCACTTGGAGAGGGTGGTCATACACCATAGACCAAATTGCACACATTACACCATTCCTAAACAGACACAACAACACCAAAACCCTGCAATGGAAACATTAGTTTACATAGAACACCTGATAGTAATGAGAGGCAAGATGAAAACAACAAACCATGAGAGGCTAGAAATATTAACACAAACATAGTTTTATTGCTCCATATGAATTTACACATTACATTATAATAAGGAGAGGCAAGAGTTTCATTACCATTTTTTTAATGGGGGAGAAAAATGACTAAATTTTTTTAATGTTGCAACCCCATTACAATTTATAGAGGAAATTAACAAGAGAGAGGAGAAATGTTTTGGATTCCACGGTGTATGTGGCCCCTTCCTACTAGCATCATCTTTTGGAATCCTTTAGAGGTTGCATATGCCTCTATAATTTGCTCCCATGCTAAAAAAATGGAAGCCCATATCTTCATTAATGATACCCTCCTACCCACCATTGTTTATGGTTTTGAAATTTCAAAGGTCTAAAACCTCTCCAAATTCCATTTTTAATGACTCCAAGCTATAGACCTTCTCTCCATGATTTCGATGAATTTTTGTGAAAATTAGATACCCGATGCACAAGATATGGCATTTTTAGTTTTGGGGGTTTTCGGCATTCGTGGCTCTTCATATTCATGGTGGTCACAACCCTTACCCTATGTTGAGTGTTGAACAACATGTCCTTGGCGAGCTAGATTCCACCACCGACACTATGTTTCATCTCCCCACAACCACCGCTTCATCAAATTGTAACCTCATTGGGCTCTGAAATACCCCATCTAAGCACCTATAACCACCTCTCAAATCACTTCTGTAACACTCGTTAAAACAACCCACTTGAGTCCCAAGAACAACCTAGGAATAGTTAGAAAAATTATGGAATAATATTTTTTTAAAGTGTTTACAACCTTGATACAAGACAACAAAGATGACAACAAGATTCAAGATCGATTCTAACTACCAGCTTATATTTTCTTACATCAACATTTATTAAAGGTCACAAGGTCAAATTTAGTGTTAGAAGGTTTAAAAAGGTTAAGAGGGTAATTTCTCACCATACCCTACTCTCCAACAGATTAGAATATTCAACCTAATTTTTCTCAAAATAACATTCAAAACTTCCCTAAAACATTCCCATTGGATGGGAAATTTCCTCACCTTTCCAATGATATAAAGAAGTCCTCCTAACTCCTCATAAAACTCAAGTTATGGGCTGGCGGACCTTGGGAGGAAAATTTTCCCAAGGGCGAGCCTGCGGGCCTAGGGAGAAAATTTTCCCTTGCGTGGGTCGGCAGAGTGGGGAAGATTTTGGTGTTTTTCCTTTTTCAAGGAAAAAGCACAATTTTCCTCTACGCACCAAGGGCCCGAAGAGGACACGTGTCGGCTTGAGAAATCTCTGGCGGGAAGTCGGGCCGTCAGAGAGATTTAAGGCATTAAGCCTTTTGGGTCAAAAACACTAAGGGATCAAATTGATCCATGCCTCCACCAACGCCCAAGGTGCCACGTGTCAAGATCTGATTGGTGCGCGGGGAAAATGGACTTGCGGGGACACATCAGAATTTTAGACTTTTGGGTTTGGAAACGCAAGGGGAAAACTTCCCGCGCACCTCCACCTATCCCAGATGACGCCACGTGTCATCACCCTATTGGCCATGGGCTAGCGGGGAGGTGGAGGAAACTAAGAAAATTTCCCAAGAAAAATTTAAAAAGCACTAAGGTTGAAAAAGGTGTTCCGCACTCCGCCGTTGCCTCGTGAGGCCACGTGGCGGCTTCTAATTGGGCTCAATGGGGGAGGAGGAGCGAGTGGGGAAAATTTGGAAAATTTTCCCAAATTTTTTTTTAAAAGGTTAAGTTTGGAATTTTGGCCCGTGAAAGGCAACCGAGGGAAAAATGGGGCAGCAGGTCCATGGGGGAAATTTTTCCAAAATTTCTTTTGACAGTTAGATTATTATTTTTTTTTTAAGCCAAAATGAAGTAAAACTTCAAAAGGCCATAACTTTTGATAGAAAGCTCAATTTTGGGAAAACGAGGACTTTCTTGAAATCTATCAAAGCCCTATTTGCACAAAAATCATCAATTTTATATTTTGATGAAGTTTAAGGGGTCAAATTCAGGAAAACGTTCTACAGGTTTTTAGCAACAGAGTGTGGGTAAAATTTTTAACTTATAAATTTTGTTCAATTTTGTCGTTCATTCACTTTCAACATGTCAAACAGACATGGGGAAATGTTCTTAGATGTATTTCAGGAATTTTTCAAGATTCAATTGGTTTAATTGAGTTGTAAATTAAATTTTTACATCTCTTGACAGCAAAACGACTGTAAGAGGTTTTGACCCGATTTTGCAATGTTTGAAGGATTTTTCCTAAGTGTTTTAGCCCAATTGAGTACATTGATAACATAGCATGCTATATTTTAATGTTTCAATGTTGATTATTGTTTGTAGGTTCGAACTGTGCATTTTAGAGAAGTATTTGCCAGTTTTAAAATTTAAAACAAAGATCAGATTTAAAAGGGCTATTTATCATTTTTCATCTTCCAAATATGGAGATTCATTTCCATTCCAGCCTAAGACATTTAGTTGATACAAACAAACCATTTAATAGATAAAATGCAAGGTCTGATTTCCAATTTTAACATATTTCAAAAGAACAGAGTTCCATATATTTCCTTCATACGTATTCCTCTTTCAATTTTCCAAACAGAGGTTTCAAATCACAAATTGATGATCAATTTCAATGCAACAATGCAAATTGAAGAAAAGTATTGCAATCCTTTATTGATTTCAAAAAACAATACAACTTTACATCTTTCAATTCCTTGAATGCAAATAACAGATTTCCAATTTCTTTCTTTCAGATGATCAGAACAGAGTATATCTCTTTCACAACTTGGAATACATAACTTTCATAGCTTAATACAAAGTATCTTTCCATTACAAATAATATACAAATCATCCACTTCAAGGTGGGAAAGGTTACAATGAGATTTCATTTCACATGGAACTGTCAAACTATCTTTCTCCTCTGCTCCAGAACAACAACATAAATTTCTCCTTTTGGATCACAACAAAGGCAGGGGAAAGGCAACGCTCTCCACCCAACCAAGACATCCAATGAAGAGGAGAAGCCATCCTTCTTCATTGGCCCCCAAGCCCCAACCATAATGCAATAAAATATGTGATTCAACCCATGGCAACAAGGCTTCCACAACACACATGCAACATTTTCACATTTTAAACACAGTTCAAAATAAAATGTAGTTTACAACTACATTAAAACATACAAACAAGACTAAGGCTCCATCAAGCAAGCCAAAGGAGCAAGGAACTATGGGGAAGTTGTTTATGCCTCCCAATGGGAATTAGGTATCCACCTGTAACAGAACTCGCCAATATAAAACATCTCCCATATATCCTTATGCCCCCATAATCCCTCCTTATGCCCCCACAAATTTCCTTATGCCCCCACAAAGTAAGAAATGCAATGCCATTTCTTTTCCAAGGTAGAAACCCAATCCCAACTCCCTCCACATGAATTCTGATGCCACTTGGCATTCCCTTATGCCCCCACATGGATTCCCCATAGCCTTCTCCTACACCATTCCTAGGCAGTCTACCCAAACAACCCACAAACATGCTAAAACATTCACACAATAACATGTACATTCATAAAGAAAAAGAGTATTTCAAGAGCCAAGCTCTTACCTCTCCATGAAGGAGTTGTCTAAGTTCCAAAACAACAAGCTTTCCAATGCCAAAATACAGTCCAAAATCAACAACCAACAAGCATGCAAAGGTCTCCAATCTCCTTCCAAAAGCAAGAGCTCCACACAACAAAATTTTTCCCAAAAGGAAGTATGCAAAATGTTCAACAACCCAAAACAAAGCAAGGAGTTCTAATTTTATAGAAGAGGGAAGAGAAGAGGATGAGGTGGATCCATGTAGGATGCCACATCACACATCCTCAACTCCAACACAAAATTCAAATTCATTCTCCAATGCACAATAAAGAGGTGGGTGAATAATATGACAATAAACTTACACACTCCAAAAAGCCCACACCCCATAAGGACTGAATTTAATAAAATGTAAGAAGAGTGCAATTAAAACTTACAATTAGTCATATCAAAATGCATAAAGAAGGTCTAAATTCAACCCTCCAACCATAGGTATGGTTGGTAAATAAAATTAAGAGGTATGGGACAAGTTTTACTTGTCCCACAAGCCTCCAAAATCAGCCTCCAAGGACAAATTCGAATTTCCAAGAAGGTGGAGTGTTTCACACTCAGAAGTAAACTTACACATCACTTACAAGGTCACTTACACATACTTACAACATTTAATACAAAATCCAACCACTTCACTAATTACTTTCTTATGACATATTGATTTGTTTACTTTAACAACATGATTATTCACAACATTAACACAACATTTAATAACTAATGAAAAAGGGTAAAAGCACCACAAAATAAACACATGCAAACATTAATAAAAGAAACCACATTAATAAATACATAAAGCCCCTTGGTCACATTCAAAGGTAATCCCCCATGGGAATCCCTAACAAAAAACAACACACACACACAAAAAAACATGTTGCCATGGTGACCTTGTTGAATTCATCTAGAATTCCAATGTGGTTGGTCTCCAATCCCCGATGTTTGTTGTGATAGTTTAACCTACAAAAAAAAATACCTCCTTCGGCCTCATGGCCATATCAGAACATCCAACATGATATAAATATAATCACAAACTCATCTATACATATGAATCACAACAACATCAAGGAAATCAACAATATCACTTACAATTTATATCAACAACTATATCATCATCATATAATGTCCATTTTCTAGGTCTACTCACAATATCCAAACATCACATGTCCGAACAACATTCATAATATATCCATGTCAAATAGTATATCATCATCCACATATGAAGTGTCTCTAATAATCATCATGCATCATAACTAAATCAGATCAACAATAATCCATGGTCCAACATCTAACATCGTACTAAATCAAAACCATAATAATGTCCATAATGTAATCAACAGTATCAAGATCAGTATCAAAAGGTGTCAAAGGGAAGTGGGCACTACATCCCCTCCCCTTAGACTCGACTTCCTCCTAGAAGTCACTGGAACAAATGTGGAAACTGAACCCGCAATAATGTAGCATCCTCCCATGTAGCTGTAGTCTCGTCATATCTATCCCACTGCACCCGGACCTAATCAATCTCTCTACCTCAAAGGCCCAAGGTCCTGTGATCTATAATGAATGGGCTCCACCATCACCTACCGTTGATCTCCTACACCTAATGAGGTCCAATCCAACACATGAGAAGGATCTTAATATATCTCCTAAGAACTAAAACATGAAACACATCATGTATGCGAGACAAGCTAGGTGGCAATGCTAGATGGTAGGCCAAAGGGTCGATACGCTCCAAGATCTCTAAAGGACCAATGAATCTAGGAGCTAACTTAGAACCTTTTCCATAATGGATAGGGATTTTATGTGGCCTGACACGAAGGAACACCTTCATGCCCACATCAAAACTACGGTCGGTCCTATGCTGATCCGCATACTTCTTTTTCTTGTCTTGTGCCTCCTGTAATCTCTACCTAATCAACACCACCTACTGCTCCATGTCCTATAGAAGAGCTGGTCCAAGAGATACTATGTCCTCTAACTTGTCCTAGCTAAGAGGTGTCCTATGCACTCTCTACCATACAAAGCCTAAAAGGAGCCATGCCTATGGAACTCTAAAACTATTATTGTAGGAAAACTCCACCAAGTATAGGTACTCCTCCCATCTAGACTGATGATCCATCACATACATCCTGAGCATGTCCTCTAAAATCTTATTCACCCTCTCCATCTGTCCATCATTCTTGGGTGATATGTATGTGCTGAAGTTGATTCTCATCCTTAGGGCATACTACATGGTAGTCCAAAATGTGAAGTATAAAAATGATTAAGCAGTCACAAATAATCTTCTACGAATCCTATGCAACCTAACAATCTCATCCAAATATACCCACTACAACACTATATAAGTGGTCTTCATAGAGAAAAGTGAGCCACTTTTTCAATTTATCAACCGTGACCATGATGGCGTCGTGGTGATATCTCGACATCGGTAGCCCAACAATGAAGTCCATGGAAATGGTGTCCCACTTCCACTCCGATATAACATGAGGAAAAGAAGGCCAACTGGATGCTGATGCTCAGCCTTCACTTTCTAGCACTCTAAACAACGTGACACAAATTGAGCCATGTCTCTATGAATTCCTCTCCAATGATATAACTGTCTCAAGGTGGCGTGCATCTTCTTCACCCCGGATGGGCTGAATAGGGTGCATGATGTGCCTCTGTCAAGATGTCCTACCTCAAGCCTCCATCTCTGGGAACATAAATCTGACCTCTTGTGCCTAAGAAGGCCATCTACCTCTAATGAAAAACCATCAAACTTCCCCTCGAGGGGTCTCTGACTCGATCTCACTCAACTACAATGTAGAAGCTATCAAGAGGAAGCTACTGAAGAATCCTGCTCCACAAATCTGTGCCCACTGAAGTGGCCATACTCACATGTCTCCATCTACTGATAGTGTCTGCAACCATATTCTCCTTCCCTTCACATGCTCTATCTCCATATCATACTCACAAAGCAACTCCATCCAATGCCACTGACGAGTGTTGAGATTGGGCTACGTGAAGAGGTGGCGAAGACTCAAGTGATCTATCCTGAGTGTGAATCTCCTACCAAGAAGAAAGTTCCTCCATCAAACTAAGGCATGCATAACTACCGCAAGCTCAAGATCATGAGTTGAATAATTAAGCTCATAATCCTTGAGTTTACGAGACTCAAAAGCTACTACTCTTCCCTCCTGCATCAACACCTCCAAGGCCTACCAACGAAGCATCCGTGTAAACAAAGAACTCACCATGTGGATCCGGTACTACAAGGATAGGTGTTGTAGTGAGACACTCCTTCAGTTTCCCGAAGGCTTTCTCACATCTGTCTAACTAAACAAACTTCTTCCCTTCCGTTGAAGGGAAGTGATAGGGTGTGTAATCCGAGAGAAGTCCTAAACAAATCTCTTGTAGTAACCTACTAATCCCATGAAGCTGCACACCTCTATCACAATAGTGGGTGTTGGCCAATCCATAATGGCTCTAATCTTGGAAGGATCAACCATGATACCTTCCCCAGAAATGATATGACCCAAGTACTGTACCTCTGTCTGAAAAAAGCACACTTCTCCAAGTTCCCGTAAAGTTGTTGCTCACAAAGACAATGAAGAACCTAGCGAAGATGCCCCTCATGCTCCTCACGTGTACATGAGTAAATCAAAATGTCATCAAGGAAGATGAGAATGAAGCAATCTAAGAAGTTCCTGAATACCCCATTCATCAAACTCATAAACACCGTGGGGCATTAGTCAAACCAAAAGGCACCACTTGAACTCATAGTGCCCATATCTCGTGACAAAAGTGGTCTTATGAATATCCACCTCTATAATCCTCAACCGATGATAGCTTTGACTTAAGATCAATCTTAGAGAAAATCAGGCTCCTTCATCTATCAAACAAGTCATCAATGTGCGGAAGGGGATAACAATTCTTGATCGTTACCTTATTCAAATTGCGGCAGTAATCAATACATAACCGTAAGGATCCATCCTTTTCTTCACAAAATCACGGTGCACCCCAAGGGGATACACTAGGATGGATAAGGCCTTTCTCCGTAAAGGCCCTCTAGCTACAACTGAGCTCACAGAGCTCTCGGGTGGTCATCCGATAAGGTGCTTGTGAGATAGGCTCAACTCCCAAAACCAGATCTATATGAAAATCTATCTCACGTGGGGGTGGTAACCCCGGTAGCTCCCCCAGGAAAGATGTCTGCAAACTCTCTCAAAATGGGGTGATCATCTAGCGATGGTCCACTAGACCCATCCTCTAATTTGTCACTAACTATAACAACATACATCTGACAACCCTGTCACACACACCACTTAAGCTACATAGCAGAGATGGTGTGAATAGAAATGGGTCTCCTGACCCCTAAAATCACCGACTCCACTCCCAGATCATCTACACAAGATATAGTCTTTTGGTAACAATCCATCTTGCCCTATGTGTAGATAACCAATCCATACCCAAAATGACTCCATACGAGCCCAAAGGAAGGATACGGAGATCTGAGGTAGTGGTGAAAGGTCCTAAATCCACTACACACTCCTTAACTAAGGAGTCTACAGAGATCTTGGCTCCAGAAGCCATCTCAACATCCCAACAAAGACCCTACCTAACTGCCACCAGCTTGCATCGCTCTACTAAAGATGGTGCAATGAAAGAGTCAGAAGAACCATAATCAAACAATATAGAGGTAGGAATACCCCCAATGCTACTTGTAGTCTCAATGAATGTACTATGATGCTCGGCTTGGCAGGTTCTCAACCACTACATAAATCATGTGGCTTGCGTCCCATGTCACCAACAATCGACTCTGAGATCTATTGTCTTACCCTTGTTAGGGTTTTGAGGGTAGTCTCTCCAAAAATGTCCTGCAACTCCATAACCAAAACAACTACATGATCCTCTCCAATGAGTAGCACCTCCAGTAGGTGCTCTAGAATTTTGTTCTGTAGATCCTGATGATCTAGTGGTGGTCTGCATTGGCCTCTACTGGTGAGATCCTACTGACTAAGCTCTAGGTCCACCCTATGTCCTGATGGGACCCATAGGAGGAGGCCCCATACTCCAACATCTCTATGCATCAACTCTCTAGCAGAGGTCTATAAGGTGGGCGGGACTACTACTTTCATTGTTGCTATGGTCTAAATGATGACTATGAAGAAATCTGCCACCACGAGGAGGAGGAGCTGACCCCTCGATCTACTATCTATATCTTGTTGTATGCGGCTCCGGACTTAGTCTGCTAGCCTATAGGCCTTCCCTCGAGTCTCAACTATGTACCTTCTCAACGACCTCTACTAAATTTTGTGGGTAGTGGATCCAACCACACCTTCAATGTCCAGGTTCAGGCCCTAGATGAACCTGTGGATCCGCACCTACTCATCTTGCATGTACTCAACATACTAGAGTAGATCCAAAAACCTACTCTCATACTCTACTACTGAAAGAGATGCCTATCAAAGGTCATGGAACTCATCAATCCTCTATTGTATGAACCTCCATGACAAATATCTACTCTTGAACCTCTCCTCAAATAGCTCCCAGGTCACTGTCTCAGAATCTACATGGAGCTTCTACTCCTCTATCCTCCACCATACTCCTGCTCCATCCCTCAGTAGATGGATCGCAACACGAGCTTTTGTGTTGCTAGAACAAGGACAAAGCTTGAAGCAATTACTTAAGCTCACTAGCTAGGCCTCTGCCTCCTAAATCCACCTGTGTTACCTAAGTAATGTGATGGCCAAAGCTTTAGGATCTCCCTGATGTGATCTATAGTTGTGGTTTGACGACCTCTAGGCCTCTCTATATGCTCCTCCCTAAGCCTAGGGCTCCAAGACCTCTCTCTATGTCCTAAAACTCGGTCACCCTATCCCCTCTGTGGTGACTCTACTCTAGCTAAATCCACATGAAAGTTCTCTCCTCTGTGTTCCTCACTATGTGGAGGAGGTGCATGTCCCTCAATGGATGTCACTTTATCGTATCTAACTACATGTCCTCCTACTGATCCTCTACGTAACGCGGTATTAACCTCCTAAAGGGTCTATAAAATATGTGGCAGGATGGCTACTACAGCATGCTCCAAAGGTGGTATGCCTAAGTCTATGTGAAAAGGCTCCTCATCTTGTCTGCGCCTCCTGCACAAAACAAAATGAGAGTTAGTTCCTTATTCTAGGTCTTACTCAGTTTCCATGTTTACTAAAATGTGAAAATTCCAAACTAAATTGTTTTCTAGATTTAAAAGTGTGCTAAGTTTTAAATTTCATGTCTCAAGTTTCTAGTGTGCCCAATGGTCCAAGCTTTTGAACCACTACTCTGATACCAAGTGTAACGCCCGTTAAAACAACCCACTTGAGACCTAAGAACAACCTAGGAATAGTTAGAAAAATTATGGAATAATATTTTTTTTTTAAAGTGTTTACAACCTTGATATAAGACAATAGAGATGACAACAAGATTCAAGATTGATTCTAACTACTAGCTTATATTTCTTACATGAACATTTATTAAAGGTCACAAGGTCAAATTTAGTGTTAGAAGGTTTAAAAAGGTTAAGAGGGTAATTTCTCACCATACCCTACTCTCCAACAGGCTTAGAAGATTCAACCTGATTTTTCTCAAAATAAACTGCATTCAAAACTTCCTAAACATTCCCATTGGATGGAAATTTCCTCACCTTTCCAATGATATAAAGAAGTCCTCCTAACTCCTCATAAAACTCAAGTTATGGGCCGGTGGACCTTGGGAGGAAAATTTTCCCAAGGGCGAGCCTGCAGGGCCTAGGGAGAAAATTTTCCCTTGCGCAGGTCAGTGGAGCAGGGGAAGAGTTTTGGCATTTTTTCCCTTTTCGAGGAAAAAGTGTGATTTTCCTCTACGCGCCCATGGGCCCGAAGAGGACACGTGTCGGCTTGAGAAAGCTCTGGTGGGAAGTCGGGCCGTTGGAGAGATTTAAGGCATTAAGCCTTTTGGGTCACAAAACGCTAAGGGATCAAATTGATCCACACCTCCGCTGATGCCCAAGGTGCCACGTGTCAAGATCTGATTGGCATGGGGAAAACGGATTTGTAGGGACACATCAAATTTTATACTTTTGGGTTTGGAAACGCAAGGGGCAAAACTTCCGTGTACCTCCTCCGCCTATCCTAGATGACGCTACTTGTTATCACCCTATTGGCTGTGGGCCAGCGGGAGGTAGAGGAAACTAAGAAAAATTTTCCAAGAAAAATTTAAAAACGCTAAGGTTAAAAAAGGTGCCGCGCCTCCATGCTTGCCTCGTGAGGCCACGTGGCGGCTTCTAATTGGCAGGGCCTACAGAGTGGCGAAGCGGTGAGAAAATTTTGAAAAAAATTCCCAACTTTTTTTTAAAAGGTTAAGTTTGGAATTTTGGCCTCATGTGAAAGGCGAAGCGAGGGAAAAAAATGGGGTGGCGGGTCCGCGGGGAAATTTTTCCAATATTTCTTTTGACAGTTAGATTATTATTATTTTTTTGAAGCCAAAATGAAGTAAAACTTCAAAAGGCCATAACTTTTGATATAAATCTCGGTTTTGGGGAAAACAAGGACTTTTAAAATCTATCAAAGCCCTATTTGCACAAAAATCATCAATTTTATATTTTGATGAAGTTTAAGAGGTCAAATTAAGGAAAATGTTCTGCAGGTTTTAACAGAGCAGACTGGTAAATTTTTAACTTATAAATTTTGTTCAATTTTGTCGTTCATTCACTTTCAACATGTCAAACAGACATGGGGAAATGTTCTTAGATGTATTTCAGGAAGTTTTCAAGATTCAATTGGTTTAATTGAGTTGCAAATTAAATTTTACATCTCTTGACAACAAAATGACTGTAAGAGGTTTTGACCTGATTTTGCAATGTTTGAAGGATTTTTCCCTAAGTGTTTTAGCCCAATTGAGTACATTGATAAAATAGCATGCTAGATTTTAATGTTTCAATGTTGATTATTGTTTGTAGGTTCGAACTGTGCATTTTAGAGAAGTATTTGCCAATTTTAAAATTTAAAACAGAGATCAGATTTAAAAGGGTTATTTATCATTTTTCATCTTTCAAATATGGAGATGCATTTCCATTCCAGCCTAAGACATTTAGTTGATACAAACAAACCATTTAACAGATAAAATGCAAGGTCTGATTTCCAATTTTAACATATTTTAAAAGAACAGAGTTCCATATATTTCCTTCATACGTATTCCTCTTTCAATTTTCCAAATAGAGGTTTCAAATCACAAATTGATGATCAATTTCAATGCAACAATGCAAATTGAAGAAAAGTATTGCAATCCTTTATTGATTTCAAAAAACAATACAACTTTACATCTTTCAATTCCTTGAATGCAAATAATAGATTTCAAATTTCTTTCTTTCTGATAATAAGAACATAGTATATCTCTTTCACAACTTGGAATACATAACTTTCATAGCTCAATACAAAGTATCTTTCCATTACAAATAATATACTGAGATCATCCACTTCAAGGTGGGAAAGGTTACAATGAGATTTCATTTCACATGGAATTGTAAAATAATCTTTCTCCTCTGCTCCGAATCAACAACAACATAAATTTCTCCTTTTGGATCACAACAAAGGCAAGGGAAAGGCAACGCTCTCCACCCAACCAAGACATCCAATGAAGAGGAGAAGCCATCCTTCTTCATTGGCCCCCAAGCCCCAACCATAATGTAATAAAATATGTGATTCAACCCATGGCAACAAGGCTTCCACAACACACATGCAAAGATTTCATTTTCACATTTTAAACACATTTCAAAACAGAATGTAGTTTACAACTACATTAAAACATACAAACAAGACTAAGGCTCCATCAAGCAAGCCAAAGGAGCAAGGAACTATGGGGGAAGCTTCTTATGCCTCCCAATGGGAATTGGGTATCCACCTATAACAGACCGCCAATATAAAACATCTCCCATATATCCTTATGCCCCCACAATCCCTCCTTATGCCCCCACAAATTTCCTTATGCCCCCCACAAAGTAAGAAATGCAATGCCATTTCTTTTCCAAGGTAGAAACCCAATCCCAACTCCCTCCACATGAATTATGATGCCACTGGCATTCCCTTATGCCCCCCACATGGATTCCCCATAGCCTTCTCCTACACCATTCCTAGGCAGTCTACCCAAACAGCCCACAAACATGCTAAAACATTCACACAATAACATGTACATTCATAAAGAAAAAGAGTATTTCAAGAGTCAAGCTCTTATCTCTCCATGAAGGAGTTGTCTAAGTTCCAAAACAAAAGATTTATAATGCAAAAATAAATTCCAAAATCAAAAACCAACAAGCATGCAAAGGTCTCCAATCTCCTTCCAAAAGCAAGAGCTCCACACAACAAAATTTTTTCCCAAAAGGAAGTATGCAAAATGTTCAACAACCAAAAAAAAGTAAGGAGTTCTAATTTTATAGAAGAGGGAAGAGAAGAGGATGAGGTGGATCCATGTAGGATTCCATATCACACATCCTCAACTCCAACACAAAATTCAAATTCATTCTCCAATGCACAATAAAGAGGTGGGTGAATAATATGACAATAAACTTACACACTCCAAAAGCCCACACCCCATAAGGACTGAATTTAATAAAATATAAGAGTGCAATTAAAAATTACAATTAGACATATCAAAATGCATAAAGAAGGTCTAAATTCAACCCTCTAACCATAGGTATGGTTGGTAAATAAAAGTAAGAGGTATGGGACAAGTTTTACTTGTCCCACAAGCCTCCAAAATCAGCCTCCAAGGAAAAATTCGAATTTCCAAGAAGGTGGAGTGTTTCACACTCGAAGTAAACTTACACATCACTTACAAGGTCACTTACACATACTTACAACATTTAATACAAAATCCAACCACTTCATTAATTACTTTCTTATGACATATTGATTTGTTTACTTTAACAACATGATTATTCACAACATTAACACAACATTTAATAACTAATGAAAAAGGGTAAAAGCACCACAAAATAAACACATGCAAACATTAATAAAAGAAACCACATTAATAAATACAAAAAGCCCCTTGGTCACATTCAAAGGTAATCCCCCCATGGGAATCCCTAACAAAACCACACACACACACACACACACACACACACACACACACACACACACACACAGTGTTGCCATGGTGACCTTGTTGAATTCATCTAGAATTCCAATGTGGTTAGTCTCCAATCCCTCGATGTTTGTTGTGATAGTTTAACTTGCAAAAAACAAATACCTCCTTCGGCCTCGTGGCCATATCGAACATCCAACATGATATAAATATAATCACAAACTCATCTATACATATGAATCACAACAACATCAAGGTAATCAACAATATCACTTACAATTTATATCAACAACTATATCATCATCATATAATGTCCATTTTCTAGGTCTACTCACAATATCCAAACATCACATGTTTGAACAACATTCATAATATATCCATGTCAATTAGTATATCATCATCCACATATGAAGTGTCTCTAATAATCATCATGCATCATAACTAAATCGGATCAACAATAATCCATAGTCCAACATCTAACATCGTACTAAATCAAAACCATAATAATGTCCATAATGTAATCAACAAAGATTATCAAGATCGAGTAGCAAAATGTGTCAAAGGGAAGTGGGCACTACACTTCCCCACTCCATATATTTGGTGGGCTCTTACATTGATCCACGTAGCTACCCAACAGACTTACCTCGGCCATCTTGAAATTACCCCGCATTACATGCCATGATACCTTGCCACCTACCCACATGACCGAGTTGACTTGTCCATTTTGGACATCTTACTTTTGGAGATTCAAACCATTTCTACCCCGATTTTCCATTACTATTCATCAGCTCGGCCCGATGTTTTTCTCAAAATGTCGAATTCTCAAAATCCAAACTTTAGAGTTTAAAACTTTAGAGTTTAAAACTTAGTTTAGCTCATTGATTTCACAAAATTTTCCCCACATTCTCTAAAGTCGTAAACTCTTGAATTTTGAAAAGCTTTGGGCTCCAATATGCCTTGTTGGATCCTTCTCTCATTTCTTCCTCCCCACACTTGGGCAATTATTTATGTTGCATTGTTTACATTGAACCCCCAAACATTTCCCTCACGCTTCATTCCATGGACGAGCCAAGTTTCATTCATTTGTCAACTTGACTACCCTTCAAAACTCCCCGCACGTCTGTGGATCAACTCCCTCCCTTCGTTAAGCCCATGAGCTTTCCACCAGTCACCAAACTCCACCACCTCATTGAGTCTTAAATCAACTCACCTTGCATCAGTTCTTCACCGACCCAACACATCTTCAGCTCGATCTTCCAATGGGATTGGCATCCTTAACACATTTTCACCTACCTTCCACGTGGTCTATATCACATTGGATGTTTCACCCATCTCCATACCCCGGCATTCACCCATCCACCGACCACGTTGACTAGTCCACTTTGGAATCTCACCAATCGGATTTTCATATATTTCATCATCAAAACCATGGCACTATTCATTGTTTAATCCAGCTTGGGAGTTCTAAAATGTGATACCTCTAAAGTTTGAAATTCAACTTGAGTCAAAAGCTCCAACTCAGCCCCCAGCTTACTATTCATCAAGCTTGGCAAAATTTCCTATTCTTGAAGTCCTTAAGTCCAAAATTTTGTACTTTGGGCTTTGGGATTGAAATCTATTCCTGCATGTAATGGTCCCCTCACCTCTGAAATCATTTCCTCCAAAACTCCAAAGAGCACATTTCCAATGCACCTTCATACCTAGTCATTGCTTGTATTGCATTTCACAAGGTCTCCACTGCAATGGCTGAGTTGGCCCTTTTCCAATTAACCCTGAACTTCCCATGAGTTCTACAATGAGCTCACTGCCACAACTTGGATTTCATTTTGAGCTCAATCTTCATGAGGCCTCACTCAAAGATTTCCCCGTGCTTATTGGGTGTCAACTATGTTCATTCCTTACAAATTCTATGAGGGGAGATATATCTTTCTCTATGACTCGTCCTATTTCTTTTAAGCATAGTCCATCTATTTCTTCGCCTAGCTCATCTCACAAGCCCCCTCAAACTGAGCTAATTTCCTCAACATTTTCCTGAGGCCTCAACCTTTTTTTTCTGGCCTTGTTGCCTCAAGCTCCTACATTCTCGTGTCGTTCTTCCTTGTAGAGCTAATGTCTCAAAATATCTATCTCTTCCCTTTTGTCTATGGTGGACTTGCTAGAATGATAGCCCACCAATGTTACACACTCACTTATACGAGTTGAGCCCTTCGTGCCTCCTCATTTCCCCTTGGATTCTTCTTGATCCTCCGGTGAATCCTTCCACCTCATTTCCTTCGAGCCCTACATGTTGGTAACTCAGCTTGCCGAGTAGCTCGCCAAGCTATTTGGCTAGCTTTGTTACATTATCCTACCCACAAGTTCATTTTCTCATCGAGCCACTTAGGTTCCATATTGCCTCATTCCCGAGCTTAACTCGAGCTCCTCACCAACTCGGTTCCTCGAGTTATCTTTTCCATGCGTCACAAATTGGCTGACCTGGCCCCCTTATGAGATTTACATGGCCAAGCTTCCAAGAGTAGCCCCAACTAACTCACCCAAAATTTAGCTCACCCAATCAATTCACTTTCCCCGTTCTATTGACTTAGCTCACTGAGTAGCTCGGTGAGCCATTTTTGGCACATTCACCCCTTAAGCCTTTCTCGGGAAAGTTTTATCATTTTTTTGTGTTTTAGGGATTTTTTGAATTTCTAGAGGGTTGAGGGTTAAGGAGACCTATTAAAATGCCCTAAAACTAGATTTTTCAATCTTGACCATTTTCACTAATTTTGGGCAAATGTGGGCCCACTAGGGCCCTTCTCATCTTAAAAGCAAATTGAGTGCCAACAAAACCCATAAGAGGAAAAATTCCTCAATTGATTTCCAACTTCCGAATCTTTCCCAAATGCTTGAAACATTCCATTTTTCTTGTAAATCTATATTTTCTTGTGTGGCCCCTATTTCAATGCCCGGTCCATTACTCCTTATTTTCCATTTTTCCCGGGGAAAAATTGATAATAATAACCCTTCCTAAAACTCTATCCCCTTTTCTTCTAAACTATGATCTAAATATTTCAACCCTTTTTTCTCATATTCATCTTCAAATATTTTAAAATCACTTAATTATTCTACATTAATAAAAATATGCTCATGAAATGATTCTTTCCACCATGATTCCACTTTAGGTTGTTTAGAAAACTGAAATTCATAGGCAAATGTCCAATTTCATGACATCTATGATAATGAAAGGATAAACCATTTTAGTTAATGTTTTAGACCCATATTTTATCCTTCACTTTAGGTTGATAGTAGTACCTAAATCAAGAGAGGTATCAATTCTTATCATAATTTTAGCATAAGAAGGATGAGAGAATGTCAAATTATTTGGATCTACTAAGAATAAATCTCTAAGAGAATTCCCAAAAATAGAAAAATCTAGAAGTATTCGAGAATTTAAATGGAAAATAAGGGAATCTCACCCAAATACGACTAGTTTTACAAGAAACAATGGGAGGATTGAAATTTTCATACAAGAGTTTAATCAAGAGAAAATGATTTCCCCAAAGCCAATTTTGTCTCTGTCATAGCTCAAAATGATCCTCAATAACATCAAGAATCACCATTAAAATGCATTTAGCGCAAGGAACATTCTACATGCCGCTCTTTACATACGAACTCCACTCTCTATAGATCTATTGGTTGAGTTTGGCTAGGGAGGAAAAAAACCATTGAACCTATAGATAAGAGTATGATTATACATATTTTCTTCCTACTTTAACACCTTCTCTAGTGTAAACCTAGAAAAATCAATCCGAAGGAACAATTTTTGTTGCATTTAATGGCTTCTCATGCTTTAGAACACCATAGAAAATGATAATTTTATAGAATCACCCACACCTCTATCAACTAAAAACTTGATCCATCCACAGTATTCCAATGTGCTCATTTTGCAATCCTCTATCCACACTAGTAGCCTTGTAACCAAAAATAGGGTATCACTCCCCATGCCTTATACCACCAACGATATCCATAGAACCATGTATCAAATCACTATAACTATGAGTAACCAAACCTATAGCTAAAGGGTTACAAGAAGAGGCTCCATTCAAACCCTCGACCCTGGAACTTGAAATAAGGGCCACACTCCCTAAGATGGGCCCTTCACCACCATCGATTCATTGAGGACACTTGAGACCAGGAGAAAAGAAAAGATCAACTTCTAAAAATCTAGAGCACACTCTAGTCCTCCTCCTTCACCATCGCAAAATCCATGCACCTACCCATCACTATAGTTTTGAGATGATAGGTTTAGGGTATTGGAAACATGTTTATGGTTTTTCAAAACTATGGCGTATGTTTTCGGTTTAAAAAATCATCATTCAATTATTAAAATTTAACATTGATAAATAATATTAACACAAAATATAATCTACCTAATATAATGAATTGTTTAGACATAAATTTAAATTATTTTTCCAAATACGAGTGGTCAATTTTTAGCCTTAAACTATCAAAATGAGAAGCCATAAAGTGAGGTAATGTTAAAAAATACCATTTATCCAATTTTCCCCTCGTGGCAAAATTAAATAAACATGAACTTGTGTGCTTGAGAAAATGGGGTTGATTCATTTATGGGAGCTTGCATTTCGATTTTGGTTGAATATGATTGAGCATGTTGGATTTTCAAGGTGGATCATTTCGAGGTAAGAAAAGTAATAAAAATCAAGAAGAAGACTCAAGACCGAAAGTCTAAATTCTGAAAGGGTTCATATTTCAGGGGTCAAACTTGGTTTTGGGGTCAATGGTGCCATGGATCAAAGTCTGAACTTTGAAGTCTAAATTTTAGACTTCGGTAGTTTAGAGGTGTGGAATTCGAAGTTTAGGTTCTTCATCAATCAAATCAAAAAAAGCAACCAAATGCCCGAAATCCTAAAAGTTCAAAATCCGAAAGGGTTTGGATTTCGGGGTCAAAATTGGAGTTAGGGTCAACACGGTGAGGATTTTTAGACTTTCAAAGGTCCCGATTTCATAATTTCATAGGTTGGAGTTTTAGAGGTTCGGGGTTAGGAGTTTCAAGTGTCTCGGTGAGAATTAGCAGATGAACATTTTCAAAGGTCCAAAAGGAACAAGAACGAGACCCAAAGTCCGAATTTTGGACTTTGGGGTTTTAGAGGTTTGGGGTTCGAGTTTCAAGGTCTCTGTGAGAATTAGCAGATGAACAATGTCAAAGGTCCGAAACCTGAATTCCAAATTTTAGACTTCAAGGTTTCAGAGGTTCGAGGTTTGGACTTTACAAACTTTCAAGCAAAATTAGAGGATGAATAATAACTCCAATCTCTCGAAATGGAAAGGTCTAAATTTCTAAAATTTGGATTTTGGAGGTTGCAGTCATTTCAGATTTTGAAGGAACAAAGCCAACCACTCACATTTAATACAGTATGGCGCCCCAATCTTCAGATGGCCATAAATTTTGTCTAAGGAGCTCTCGATTTGCATAAGAAAGGATTTTTGAACAAATACATTCTATCATTTTCAGAGGATGTTCCAGGTTTCTCACCTACCATAATGATTAAGTATGGGCTTCCTTTCTTTCCCAGCAAGGAAAATTATAAGGAGGTATGGGTTTTGCAGTGGCACCCATCATTCTTATAGGAGATTTTAATGCATTTTTGGGTGGTTGAAGCAAGATTTCGAGTTTCTTCCCTCTCTCTCTTCTCTCATTCTTCATATATATTGTAAGGAGGGTCATTTTTCTAATGTTGGATAATTTTACTTTGCACCCTCCCTTCTTCTCTTGTCTGTAAGTAAATTTGTGGAGTTCAAACCTCTCATTCAAGTTGTAATGCAATTTTGTGCCTCTTGGGCCATTGTAATGCACTGTATCAAATTTGTGGAGCAATAATAGAAGTTTATGGATGAATTTCAACCCTCTCTTATGTTCATTTCTTTCATCTAATCTCTCATTGCAATCTTGGTTATTTGTGCATGGTTATTGTGTTGCATATTTGATGGTCTATGTTTAATGGTGAATGAATTGGTGATAAGAAACTGATATGTGTTGGTGTTCATCCTCTTTAGTCTTGTTTCACATTCATTTCCATGCAAGGCAAGTTATTCAACATTCCTTTGGTGCATCACCTCTGTTATTTTAGGTTTAATTTATTGTAATCTTCTTAACCATGTCTCCTTAGCAAGTTAGAGTAGATTTTAGGGTGGATCCTCTACAATTTGGATGTGTGCATCAGAATAGAGGAATAGGAACCAACCTTTATCCGAGAGAGCCCTCCCAATTGCAAAGTCCCACACTTTGGGAAAAGTTCCATGTTATGCAATCACACTGACCATTTCAACCCATCAAGTTACAAACATTCAAGGGTGTTGTGATTATGCCATAACAATACCCTAAGAACTATAAGAAAGAATATCCTTCAAACTATATAACTAAATGGACCATATGAATCCCATATAATTGAAAGGATATCAAAAAATAATATAACAACAAATCCTCTTATATCTTTCACAAATGCCATTCTTTCTTCTATTGATATTTTTGATTGGTTGTTTTCTAATCTAAAGGTTTCATGATACGGATATTTTTATTGAATGTTGAAGTATTATTATGGATATTGACTTAGATAGATTGTCGGGTTTTTGATTAAATGCCAAAGCATTAGAATAGGTACTTACATAGATTGTTAGAATTTCTTCCCTTGTTTTACTATTGGAACTATCCTTTATATTAATAAAAATAAAAGAGAGTTACATAGTAAGGGGTGACCGAAGAACTCACGGTCCCACAAAATGCCATGAGGGCACCAACAAAATAGAAAATACCATAAGGGCTACATCAAAACACCCATAGGTAACCAAAGAGCACAAAAGAAAAGAAACCACCACTATAGTCAAGCCTGCTCACACACCAAGAGGAGGGGGAGGACCATCCTAAGGAGGGATGATCACTCCACTATTTGGTTTTGCCAAAAGAGGTTTCACGTGTCAACCGTCTTAATCAAGAAATTACATCCAAGCGCACCATAATACCCCATCCAAGGGGAGGAGATCCATCTATGGTCTTCATGGTTGGAAGAAGAGAACCCCACCATGGAGAGATGATAATGCCCTTCCCCCTTGGTGGCAGATTAATCCTAGCCCAGGAGGAGGATGGGGCTGAAGGGTGGCCCCGAGGGGAGGTGGAAAAGTGACTGTGTGAGCGGATCCTCCGACATTGTCCTCGTAAGTGGTGCACATTGTGGTGCCAATTGCCTCTAGGTGTAGAAGATGAGGATCCAGTGGGACTAACTTATATTACATGGTGCACATTCCCCAAAGTGATCAAAAATCTCATGTGGATGAGAAAACTCAAAATCAACCTTAGCAGCTTGAGCTTGAATCAGTATACACACATGGTAGATAAAATAATCACGTTTTCATTAATAGAAAAGTAAGTAACAAATTTATCATACTTGAAAATCAAATCATTGTGAGCTTTCCAAATATGAAACAAAATACAAGCACAAAACAAATGCCAAAACGTATCAATGTAACTAGGCCAAGGACTAAAATCACCAAATAAGGCCAAAAACCAATGAAAGAATTCAGGGTGATAAGGCTGAAATAAAGAATGAATCCACTTCTAAATCATTTGAGCACAGAGATAAGACCAGAAGAGGTGTTTGAATGACTTGAGATGATAAAAAGGAAATTTTGGAACCCTTGCCAAATAAAACACAAGAGAAAATGGTTAACTTTAGGCTCAAGAAGAGAGTTTTTGGGTACAGAAATTCAGTGAAGCTAGGTGGAATGCATATAATGCAGCCCCCACCGAGCATTAAGCTTATCAATGGTAGGCGAGTGGGCTCAACAAGTGGTAAATGGTTCTAGTGTTGTATCGGAGGAAGTAAATTTCTAAATTCCACCGCCAATCACGCCACCACGCTGCAGGAGGTTTAAGCCCCAATTTATGGAGCAAAACATCCAACAAGAGATCTTAAATTTTACTGTAGATAGGTAGAAGTTCTAAATTTTCAAGATTAAATTTCATCTTGAATTTGGGCCAAGAAATCCAATCTTTGTGGTTCACTAAATCCTGAATGGTATGAATTCCCTTGCAATAGATCCAGTTGCTTTGATTCATATAGTTTCTACAAGTAGAAGATCATCTTCTATGATGATAGGAGGCCACCAAATAATCTACAAATTAAAGGAGATCCCATGTGAAATCCATCACCAACCCAACACATCAAAGGCTTAACCATCTCAAGGCTTTCCATATAATTTTGGCAACAAAGGTACCTATAATTTTGATAGGAGCCAAAGTGATAATAATAGTATGTGACCCAATATTTTCCAACACCTCTTTTCATAAGGGGCTCCATATTCAATATAATGGTGCAATAGATTTTCCATGCCCGATTTCCTGATAAACACCATATCACCGATTTAAACCATAAAGAAACACTATTTCGGTAGACATCAATGATACCCATGCCACCTTGATCACAAGGAAGGTAGAAGATTTCCCAAACAACTCTTTAGAAACTATCTCAACCAAAACTTTTACACCATAAAAAAATCCTTGAGTGGCTTTGCAAGTCGGGCAAAAGAATTGAGAGAAGGGCACCAATAGGTAGAATAATAGACATGAGTAGTGGAAAAGAGCTTAGTATAAAATTGGAATTTCCCAGCCAAATATAAAGGTTTGGAAGACCATTTAGTAACTTTCTAGTCAACCCTCCTAATAACATATTGCCACAAAGTCATAAATTCATTTTAATTGCAAGGGAATTCCCAAAAATTTGAATTTCTCACCTTCACTAATACATTTCCAAGGTATGCCTTCAACCATTCTAGAATAGGTAAATGACTATACCGAAATTCTAATGTTTTATCCATTTGAATAATGGAGCCAAAAGCCAAGTAAAGGTGTCAAGGCACTCAATGACCTTGGCAACATTCTACTCCAATTCATCCCATAATAGTTAGAAAGGAATCATCAACATCGGTAAAGAAAATGACCATTGATGAGTTACATCCCCATGATCAATTTTCAGAAGAGAGGCCTGGCTGATTGAAACCCGAGCCCATTACATGCCTTCCCCACTCGATGTGATCCAAAATAATACTCTCTTGAAGATGTAATTATATGCCTTTAAAAAAACCACTTTGTTCAGGCCAATGATCTTTGGCGTAAGATCTGCAATGTGGAGAGTCGCCTTAGCAATAATTTTGTAAGAAACATTTAACAAGGTGATCCACCACTAATTACTCATTTATTCCAAGTTATATACTTTGGGAATGAACTTGATGTTACCTTGATTGATGAACCTCCCAAGAGAGTGATTTTGGAGAGCTTCATTATAAACCCAAAGCAAATCAAGTCCCGCAAAAGAGTAGTCATCTTGTAGAACTCACTTAGAAACCATCAAGCCACTGGAGACTTGTCGTGCAGAAGACAGAGCAAGGCTACATGAAGCTACTCTAAATTAAGAGGGCATCACAGTGAGCATGATCTCTAGGAAAGTTTATTTGGCACAACATCAATACATTTCTACTGAGTAATTATCTCACTCAACGGAATCCTCCTAAGCTCGAAAAAACCATATCGTGTTTGATCTATGGGAGTTCAATAAGTCATTGGTGATAATCATATATAGCTTTGATTTTTTTATGAGCATGCTTAGCCCAGAGGGATTTGAAAAATATTTGAGAGGCTTTGTCTCCCACCCTAAGCTAATGAATTCTCGACTGGATTTGCGCACCATGGGCCAAGTGAGATTTAATAATTTTGAGCTTGTGTTGAATACTAGCAACTCAAATCGGAGATGAGTGTCGAAAGGATTGTTCTCAAGAAGTAGATAAATGCTTTTGTATTCCTTATTTAGAGATGAATCAGCCCACCTACATACCCTAGCCATCTATTTACCGAACTAGCGGAGGAACCTAGTTATGCGATAAATCACCACCTCCCACCAAGAAATCATGTTGGTATCAAAAGGTGGACATGGCACCATATTCCAAATTTTAGCAATGAGCGGACACCTCCAGATGACTCAAAGAGAGAAACATTAAGATAGAATTGATTTTTGGGCACCTTGGGAGGACCCCTATCAAATAACCTTAAATGTGATCGGATGGTGGTCATCGATAGAAGAACATCTTTCCACACCTTGATAACAGAGGATCCTTGTGTGTCAAAATTAAAAAGGGTTATTATGAAATAAGTGCACGGTCAAGTCATTTCAAAACCTGATCATATTCTTCTCGAAGATTGATCCAAGTGAGCCAAGATTGGTCTTTAAATTCATGTCACCGTCATCGAGAAAAGGATCATAAAAGCCCCCAACAGCTTTTAAAGTAATACTAAGTTACACGCTCGCCAATGCACCAAAGGTATAGGAAGGGCACCGTGTTTATCATCTGGGTTCTCTACCATATTAAATTTTCCACACACCAGACCAATAAGTAAAGGGTAAGTTATCCCCTAGCCATTTCCATAAATTTATCTCGTTTCACAACCGTCATTAGGGGCATAAACATTAAGAATACCAAAATAAAGGACATTAATACTCATGATCACCCAAACCACCCTATTATTTAGATCCCGACCAAAGGTAGTGATTAATGTTGTAAATTTTGGCGCGATGAAAATTCTAGCACCACCATGCCTTCAATATGATGCGTATGGAAATTTGTAAAATTTAGGGGCAATGAAATTAGAGTATTATGAAGTAAAACCATAAATCTTGATTTCCTATAAACAAATAATATCTAAAATGCTAATTAACTAGCAAGCTAAATAGACAGAGAATTTTTGTGAGGGATTTTTAAACCCAAAACATTCCATGACATGAAATTCATGAAAAATTAGACATATCAAATTCCCCCTACCCATCCGTAGAATTCCATCCTTGGAGCCATGAATAGAAAAATTATTGGTAAGAAGAAGTTATTCTAAATCAAACTACTTAACACGAATGGAGTAGTGCTTGGCCCCATTATTTTTCACACTCTATGTGAAACCTCTCGAGAGTGGACTATGAGAATATCACGAGGGAGAGAGGTTGATGCAAAATTCCCATAATTTTTTGAATTGGGAAAAGTATCCTAGCTTTGCATGATGGTTTGAAAGGAATGGAAACCAAAGGACAAGGTAGCTCCACTCTTGGCGCATCCTTGATGGAAGAGGGGAAGAAGCGGGAGGTGAAATCTTAATCTAGAAGGTTTCACACTAGAGATCTTCTTAGCCCCTACTACAAATCAACCATTAGCCGAAGGGTCAACTTTAGGCTTAGGGCCGGTGGGTTGCACTTGGCACATGCTTATAGTGAGTTAAAAGCGTAAAATCCTCAGAATGCAATGGTGTGGGTCCTGAAAATGGAAACACGTGTTGGGGAGGTTGAAATAAACAAAATTTTGAGAGATACATAGGGACCCAACCTAAATATCAAAATGGTCTTAAAAATTTGTCGCAAGGTCTACTTTAACACACACCTGCTTGTTAGGATGAGCAAAAAAGAAATGTTCTTGTTCATGGAAAATCATCCTGCTAATGGGATTCACAATATCTTATAGGAACAGCCATAGATGAACAGGAAGGCCAGAAAGTTCAATCCATACAGGGATTTTTAACAAGGCTTGGCTAGTGGGATTAAAATTTGGGGTCCGCTGTGAGATCAAAAATAAGGTATTGCCTAAGTACCAACACATCAACTAAAGAAAAGGGCTTGAATTTGATAAGGATCATGAAAATAAAACAAATAAAACCCCTTGGTGAGGTTAAGGACACCTAAAATCAGGATACTGTTAGACTCTAATGATTTTTAATCTAGTTTTGCACGTAGCATTCTAAGGGTATGCAGCCATAGAAATACGCAATAAGATAATGATTTTGATACCACTTGACCACATGATCTAAACATTCATTAGAAATAATAACATCCTGGGGATACAGAGTCCATACCTCATCGTAAACTTTCAGTACAAACTTCCTCACGTGCTTGGGAGCCATGTCTACCCATTACAAAAATGTTGTATTGGAAGAATCATTAGCCATTTATAAGCTACACACCACCTTAATGGTGGGTATCAAAATATATTATGAAATGAATGAGAGGAAAACACTAGAAAAACTATGATGCACAATATTTGCAGTGAAGTATGGCAAGAGAAAGCATGAAAAAAAACCCTAGCAGAGTCGAGGACTACGCCCTTTCACTTTTCTTCCCCGTTGTTTTGGAGAAAACATATAGTGAAATTATAATATTGAGTAATCATAAAACTAAATCAATGAGCACCTTTAACTAAGAAGCTAAGGCTATTAAGTCTATTCTAAAATTCTATGAGGTTTCCTTAGGACAAGAGGTTAATTTTGATAAGAGTTCCATCTTCTTTTTTAATACTCCACTGGAAAGGCAAAAAGAATCGCTCATATTTTGGGTTGTAAAATTAGTTCTCTACCCACAACATATCTAGGTCTTCCTCTTGGAACTAATAAATTTTCCACAATAGTATGGAATGGTTTACTTGACATGTTTTAGAAGAAAATGGTTAGATGGAAAGGGGCCATTCTCTCCAGTGCTAGAAAATGTCTCCTAATTAAAAGCACATTACAGAATTTACCTATTTACATTATGTCTATTTACAGCATTCCTGCTACATTTATGGACAAAATTGAAAGGATTCAAAAAAATTGTGTTAGGGCATGGAAGAAATATTCGTGTATCACTTGGTGACATGGGATTGTTGACACTAAAATTTTCCTTCGTAATTTCTATTTCATTAATGTATGTATTAGGAATATGATGTTGTTAAGTATAATTAGTAAGAATATTCCTCGATAGAAGATAATGGCGCCACAAGACGGTGCCGCCAATAATGTGGAGTACGGTAACAGGTCAAAGTACAATAGGAATGTTGTAAAAGTAAATATTTGTCGTAAGTGGTCCGGTAATATTAAAATGTCAAAGTTTGGGTAATTAGAGAAGTAGGGTCTACGTGATTAGGAATTAGAAATATTATATTGGTAATAAGGATAAGGAGTGAGGTCATTAATATTTTGTATATTTTATTTGTAAAAAGTCTAAAAATGTGGAACCCATGTAAAATGATAAGGTTTATCTTATCTTAAAAGATAAGCTTACATGTACGAGATAAGAGTTAAGGTATGGAATATGATTCGTCAGAGGGATTTCTTATCCTATCTTAGAGATAAGATGGATAAGCCTGGAAGTTCTATAAATAGAGAGGCCACCCCTCATTTAGCATAGAAGGAAGTAGTAAGAAATATTGTAGAAAGTGTGCGAAGGAAGCCACGGTTTAAAGGTGTGTTGAAGAAGCCATTAAGAGGTGTAATTGTAAAGTTTCTCCCATAGTCTTGGTGAAAGTCAAGTGAAGTCAATAACACTTGAAGTACCTCATGGGTGAGATTGTAACAATTTCATGTTAATATTATAATTTACTTTTATATTCCAGGATTTGTCATCATTCCGTCTTATCATAGTCGATGGTATTCTTGTGTTATGTTGTTGTTTTGTTTCAGTATTACATCCACCAACCTAAAGGTCATGCATTAGTAAATAATCATAAACGAGGAGTTCCCGTGAAGAATTATCATAGTGCTTGGATTGGTGACGACATTTTGGTTCCGTTGCGGACCATTCCTCATTGGTGGATTTTCCGGAGAGATATTCCCACTTAGTCAAAAATCAATCGAGGGTAACCTTGTTTTTACTGTGGCATAGTAGTTACCATGGTAAAGTCATTTTTACCATGAATAGTAGTTACCATGGTAAAGTCATTTTTGCTGGGAATAGTATTTACCGCAAAGAAAGTCACTTCTTACCGTGAATAGTATTTACCGCATAAGAACTTCACTTTTTACCGTGAATAGTGTTTACCACAAGAAAGTCGCTTTTTACCGCAAGAAGTCAAGTTTTACCATAGTTTACCGTGGTCATTTCTATTTTACTGTAGAAAGGTGTAAAGTCACTTTCTAGTATAGTGATTCCAATTATTTGTGCACATAAGTCTTGTTGATTGTACTTGTGGGTTGGTATTTCACGGTGGTTACTTTTGAAAATGGGAAAGATTCCTATTTTTTCAACTCAATCTAATGAAGATGCTTCTTCTTTCATTCAAGAGTTTAAACGATCTTGTATTTGTAATGGCCTTATAAGAAGGGAACAATGGACTAAATTTTTCCTACCTTTTTGGATGGTTCAAAGACTTAGGTGGTTTGAAACACTAGGTGATAATGTGAAAAATTCATGGGATTTATTAACTGAAAGTTTTCTTGAAGAATTTGGTGAAAAATGAAATATGTAGATCTCATGATCGAGATCACAAAGCTATCCCAAGGAGAGAAGGAGAAGATAAGGGATTATCATGCTCATGTTCTGAGCTAAGGAGGAAGCTCGATGCCCGTGATCCTAAGGAAGGATTAGCGGATGGGTTGATGAATGGCGTGGATAATCTCCTCTGTAAGCACTTCATTCTTGGGATGAAGCTAGAGATCGACAACGAGTGAAGTATGACCGCCTAACTACCATCAACAAGCAAAGGAGATTGCAAGAAGGCAAGAAGAAAGCATGGAAGAGGAGCCCAAAGAAATTGTTGCTAAAGTAGAGCCTACACCAAAGACCTTTGGTCCGTAATCCACAACCACTCCCATGAGCACAAATATTTCTCCTAGTACATCTACCGAGTATGAAGATCTGCTCAAAAGATGGGTCCGCTTAACTATTAATCTTCTTCAAGGAAAAGAATTTAGTTCTCGGGGAGGAGATAGAGGTCCAAAAAGAAATATTTCTGAAGTCATGTTATGGTTGTTATAAAAGGGTCCTTATAAGTATAATTGTCCGATAGAGCTTCTACATCCGTAAAGGAGATAATGATAAAGGAAAAGCACATGTGAATTCTTTTGATGTAGTAGATAAGAGCAGAAATAATGAAGTAGATGTGTTTGTAACAAAAAAAGAAAGAAAGAAAAAGATCATCAAGATGGAAATGATCCTAAGAAGATGAAAGAAGAAACTAGTAAGAAACATAGGAGAAGAAAGTTGGGTGTGCAGGATTTTCTGATTTCACAGGGGCAAGGACCATACTCCATCTTGGAAGATCTGTCCAAAAGGCCTACAAATATTACATATGGTCAACTCTTGGCTATGTCTTCTGAGAAGAGGCGGGAGTTGCGAATTGGACTCAATGCTCGATGAAGGAAGGAGGTTGAGGTCCCTGTTTTAGAGGCAGAGGTGGATCCCTATGCTCCACAAGCTGAGGTATTATGTAATGGTATTTCAATTCATGATGTCTTAGTTGATGGAGGTGCTACAGTTAATGTAATGACCGAGTCTGTAATGAATATGTTGGGTTTAAAATTGATCGCCCTTCAACACTTATGTTAAGGTCATTAAATAAAGGAAAAACTAAACCAAAAGGTGTAGTTTCAAATGTGGCAATATCTCATATGGGTGTCAGTATGTGTGGTATACTTTCAGTGATGAAAATGGTACTGCAAGCACTCCAATGCTGCTGGGAAGACCATGGCTAAGGAGAGTTCATGCAAGAAACTACCGGAATGAAGGTTTCATGACACTTGGACGTGGTAGAGAGAGGGTGAAGATAAACGTGATCCTCGACATCATAAAGCGTAACCCGTGGATTCAAGTGATGAAACCGATGATTGGACATCCTCTGATTACTCTAGTACCGGTGAAGTGGACACCAAGATGAAGAAAGCGAGGTGGATGTTTCAGGTCATGGATATCCTTCCAGGTCATACCAACTCATGACCCCATAAAATTATCTCAAGAAGAAGTTGATGATCGTCTCCAACAAATAAAGATTGGTGGCGATGCTTTGATGGAGAGTGAGAAGGAATCCTACCTCTAACTCTTTCAAAGGTACATACACCTATTCACTTTTGATTACAAGGAACTCACAAGTAAGTTGGGTAGAACATTCTATTGAGTCTGGTAGATGGTGCTAAACCCATAAAGCAAATGCCATATATAATGAATCCTAATTTTTCCAAGACTATAAAAGAAGAAATAGATAAGTTGCTTGATGCAGATTCATATTTGCTTTGTGGAGAATTCGAATGGGTTTCTCCGATTGTGATGTCAATAAAAGAATGGGAAGCTACGCATTTGTGTTGATTATAAGAAGCTCAATAATGCAACAAAGAAGGATCATTACCCTCTTCCATTTTCGATCAGATCTTGACGAAGTAGGCCGGCAGAGTGCTATAGTTTTGCTTTGATGGATATAGCGGCTACAACCAAGTTCGTATAGCAGAAAAGATCAGTGAAGACCACGCTCACCACTCCTTGGGGAACGCTTTGCTTATAGAGTTATGCCTTTTGGTTGTGTAATGCTCCAAAGAACATTCCAAGTGTTTGATGAATAGGTGTTTGAACCCTACATCGGGACCTTCATCAAAGTATTTTTGGATGATTTTTGCATCTATGGGAGTAAGTTGGACCACCCGCACTTTGCAAATGGAGACAAGATTTCAAAGGTTAGATGAAGCACAAGCCTCACTAAAACCAACAAAGTGTGTCTTTGGATGTTCTAAAAGCGTTTTGTTAGGGCATGTTGTAGATCCAAAGATGGTATTGGTACTGCGATCCCGATAAAGTTTCAAAAATCAAAGATTTACCATTTCCTATGAATAGAAGTAAGTTGAGATCATTTTTAGGACATGTGGGTTACTATAGAAGGTTCATCAAGAATTTTCAAAGATTACATAGCCACTAACCCAGCTTCTTGAAGAAGGATGTTACTTATGAACCAGAAATAAGGCGCATGAAGCTTTTAAAATCAAGGAAGCCTTGGTGTCTTCACCTATTTTGAAGAATCCAGATTCGAGAAGCCATTCATTATGTACACTGATGCCTCGATGATGCAGCACTAGGAAGTACTTTGAGCCAAAAGGATGAAAATGGGAATGAACATCCAATTTACTTTAGGAGCGCATACAAATGAGCAAAGGCTTTGAGGTAAATTATACAGAATCGAAAAGAGGCTCGCTATCATTTTTGCTAAGAAGTTTAGAAATTACTTGCTAGGGCAAAAATTTCTAGTTGTAACAGATCATCAGGCTCTAAAATATATTGTAAATAAGCCTAACCCATTAGGGAGGATAGCAAGATGGATAATTTTGCTACAAGAATTTGAATTTGATATTATAGATAGGCCAGAAAGAAGCATGTCAATGCAGATGCACTCTCTCGAGCCTATGATGGTTTAGGATCATCTTGTGATGATGATGATTTCCCCCGATGCAAAGATTGTTATCCCTCGACACAATCCCTAGTGAATACATAGATATTTTGAATTATCCGAATGAATTCAAGTTTCCCGATGGTGCTAGTGCAAAGACTAAGGGAAAGATTACTCAAGCTCATGCATATTCTATTCTCGCATGGAGTATTATTTCGAATAGGACCCGATGGACACTACAAGAGGGCAAATTGGACGTGATCAAGGGAAGGAATCTGCTAGAAGAATTCCACAATGGTACATGTGGAGGGCACTTTTCTAGACAACTTACAGAAGAAGGATCTTGATGCGGTTATCACCGCCCACTCTTTTTAAAGATTGTTATAATTATTGTAAGACATGTGATATTTGCACAAACACATGGTAACCGTAAGACTTCATCAGCTCCATTATGTCCTATTCTTCCCGTTGGTCCCTTTAAAAGTGGGGAATAGACATTGTAGGTCTACTTCCAACTACATCACGCCAAAATAATTATATTCTAGTTGCTACACGATTATTTAACCAAGTGGGTTGAAGTAGGCCATTGAAAATAGCTTCCATGGATGAAGTGGCAAGGTTCATGTATGAACGCATTGTCACCGATTTGGTTGCCCATTAGAAATTGTAATGATCAAGGAAGCCACTTCATTAATGAGGTGGTAGAAGCCCTATTCAATAAGTTTTCTATTAAGCACATGAAGGCAACAACATACAAGCCAAGCACAAATGGACAGTGGAACGCAACAAATTTTGTGTTGTGTCAAATTCTAGCAAAAGATGCACTTGCAGTACATAAATGGGATAAAAGGATTCATGCAAAGATTGTGGGCATATAGGGCAACATCAAAGTCAAAGCAACAGGATACTCCCATTTCAAATTTGGCCTATGGCATTGATCCAATTCTTCCTATTGAGTTTGATATTCCCACCGTAAGAGTTATGAAAAATGAAAGGATGGATGAAAGTGATACAAGAAAAGAAAGGTTGGTACATCTTCATTTGCTGGAGGAAATGAGAGAAATAGCAAAGGATACAAGCCATAAGAAGAAAATGAAGCAAGGAATACTTTGATCAAAAGATCCAAAGGGTCTCCATTTCATGTGAATGACTTGGTTCTAGTATATGATTCCGTATACAAAAAAAGAAGACAGAGAAAATTTCTTCCAAAATGGATGGGGCCCTACAAAATAGTAGAGGCTGCATGAAAATGGTATGTACCGACCGGAGGAATTGGATGGCACTCCCATTACGAAATGGGTCAACCGCGACAAGTTGAAGATTTTCCAAACACTGCAATAGTCTACTCGAGGACGGAGTAGAAGCTAGGAAGGGGGAAGATGTCGACACTAAAATTTTCCTCCGTAATTTCTATTTCATTAATGTATGTATTAGGAATATGATGTTGTTAAGTATAATTAGTAGTAGCGTCTGATAGAAGATAACGGCACCGTCGATCCAAGACGGTGCCACGCCAATAATGTGGAGTATGGTAATTCAAAAAGTACAATAGGAATGTTGTAAAAAGTAAATATTTGTCGTAAGTGGTCCGGTAATGTTAAAATGTCAAAGTTTGGGTAATTAGAGAAGTAGGGTCTACGTGATTAGGAATTAGAAATATTATATTGGTAATAAGGACAAGGAGTGAGGTCATAAATATTTTGTATATTTTATTTGTAAAAAGTCTAAAAATGTGGAACCCATGTAAAATGATAAGGTTTATCTTATCTTAAAAGATAAGCTTACATGTACAGATAAGAGTTAAGGTATGGAATATGATTCGTCAGAGTGGATTTCTTATCATATCTTAGAGATAAGATGGATAAGCCTGGAAGTTCTATAAATAGAGAGGCCACCCCCCTCATTTAGCATAGAAGGAAGTAGTAAGAAATACTGTAGGAAGTGTGCGAAGGAAGCCATCAATTTAAAGGTGTGTTGAAGAAGCCATTAAGAGGTGTAATTGTAAAGTTTCTCCCATAGTCTTGGTGAAAGTCAAGTGAAGTCAATAACACTTGAAGTACCTCATGGGTGAGATTGTAACAATTTCATGTTAATATTATAATTTACTTTTATATTCCAGATTTTTCATCATTCCGTCTTATCATAGTCGATGGTATTCTTGTGTTATGTTGTTGTTTTGTTTCCATATTACATCCACCAACCTAAAGGTCAGGCATTAGTAAATAATCATAAGACGAGGAGTTCCTGAAGAATTATCATAGTGCCGGATTGGTGACGACAGATCAAGTATGTACACCTAAAAGAATAGGTGGGCTAGGCATTAAGGATATCAAAAAAATGAATATGGATTTAATTGTAAAAATGGGATGGAGAATGCTAACTGAGGAGAAACCTTGGATTGAATTAATTAAAGCCAAATACCTAGCTCAACAAAAATTGAATTCTTTCCTTTATGATGATCAACTACCTCAGGGTTCTATTTTCTAGAATAATTTGATCCAAACAAGGAATTTTATCAAACAAGGGTGTAAATGGAAAGTGGGAAATGGCAATGATATTCAGTTTTGGAGTGATAATTGGACTAGTTTTAGTTTAAATGATAAATTTGGCTCTATCAAAGATATTTTAGTTCAAAATTATGGAACTAAAGTCAAAGACTACATTGAAATGGAGGGAAATAGAAAAAGATGGAAGCAGCTTAATGTGGAGATGAATGAGCCAAATTCCATGATTTCCTCACTCCAAGAGCAGCTAGATATCATCCCACTAAATCAAATTAATGTCAAGGATGAGCTTGTTTGGAATAACTCATTTGATGGAGAATACACTTTGTCAAATCAGGATACAATTCCTTTTTTGAAAATATTCATTGTGATTTTAAATGGAGTAGAATTTGGTTTCCTGAACTAACTCCCAAAGTCAATTTATTTTTTTGGCTTGTTCTCAGAGGAAGAATTCTCACGAATGATAATTTAATCAAGAGAGGTTTTATCATGCCAAACATGTGTTGCATATGTAAAAAGGAGGCTGAGGACATCAAACACCTTCTGTTACATTGTGAGTTTGCTTCAAAGATCTGGAGTTTTTCTTTTTCAAGGTTCAATATATGGACATCACAAAGGAAGAATTTCGGGAATAAACAAGCTTGGCAATTGGTAGACAAAATCTTAAACTTCATGAACAATTGGACCCCCATATAATCATTGATAGTTAGGAGATTATGAAAATCTGAATCCGCCTCATATAATATGGAGAATTTGGAAAGTTGGGAATGATATAATATTCAAAAACATCAGAAGATCTCAGAAACAAGATTCAATAAGATTGGTAATGCAGTTAAAGACAATATTGAAAGATTTAAACCTCCCAAGAACAAGAAATATCCTAAAGATGAAGAGGTTATACTTTCAAATTGGAATATTGATATTGAAAATGTTCAGAAACAAAGAACTCCAACCATTAACAAAGGTGGAAAATGTCTTCAATACACATTGAATCCCCTCCTAATTCTTGGTATAAAATCAATTTTGATGGAGCCTCTAAGGGAAACCTAGGTGCAACTATTGGTGGAGGAATTATATGGGATCACAAAGGTTGTTTAATTGTTTCTTATCTTTTTGTAACGTAATGGGGCATCAAACCAACCATTATGTTGAAGCTTTATTAGCTTTATGGATTTTTTTCTTAACATGGTATAAAATTAAGTAGAACATTTTCTTGATTTCCAAAGTTTCCATTTCTCTCGAGGCCATTCCCTCCATCAGGGTCTTAGACTTGCTAAAGAATGCAACATTTAGAACATTATTGTTGAAGGAGATTCCTTGAATGTAATAAATCATCTAAATCAGATCCATCCTCCAAGTTGGAAAATTAAGGATTTCATCTAGGAGTCTATAAATATTTTTCATACCTTCAATAACCTTAAAATTGGCCACACCTATAGAGAGGGTAATAGTGTGGCGAAACTCGATAATTATGGAATTAGTAATAACTTCATCACTTGGAATTATGAGGAAAATACCCCTATTGAAGTACAAAACTCTATTACCAAAGATAAATATGATAGATCACATCTCATAGTAGAATCACTAATGGGATTTCATGTGCTTTATTGAAATGAAAGTTAGCACATGTGAGAGGAGTACATGTATTTATAATCATCAAAATTCACATGCTCGATGGATCTGTAGATGGATGGTTAAAAAGCGGTTCAGGGAAGACACAAAAAGCTTCTTCTTCACGGGTTTCAAGCAAGTTACATGTAAAGGTAGGAAAATGGGGGAGCTCCATGTCAAATAGAACCCAACTGTGATCCCGCATGGAAATAAAACATTGAGATGTGGAACTACCTATAGATTGGGGGGTTGCAAATTTCATTGAGAGAATCCAAGGCCATGACTAGAACATCTCTGTGCATTTTTCTACAGAATGGAAAGAGAAGAAGGTAAATTATGGTGGGAAAAACATGTTGATGACAGAGGAGCTTATTGCATATTGAGTTTACAGTTGATTTTACTTTGATGGAATCGATATTTTAGCAAGAGGGTGGATAAAAATGTAGAAGCTAAAAATTTTGTTGAAACAAGGGAGGAGCTTCAATTTGTAACAATGGGTATAAAGGTTAGTTCCATCCCATAACCCTTTGATGAAATTGCTAAGATGATGGTTCACTTTATTTCTCTCGAAGGTAGGTACATCACTATCCCCACAAAACATCTAATTTTTCTTAACCATTTTAGGAGAAATATTCTTGTTTGCTTCCCGCACTATCTTATTAAATGGAATGTTCCATCAATTGTTTGACTATCCATGTCTGGGCATCGAGGGTATTTGTATTTAGAAATAAATTATCCTTCACGGACTCTAGGTGAACTAAAACAACTTCACCAATGGAAAAAAAGGTCGTTAATGATATAGATGTTTTAAGAGGCCTTAAATACATTTATTTAAACATAATTATCATATGTAACACCAAACTCTATGACATTTAGTAACTTAATAAACTATATGGACATTCATTAAAGCATAATTAAAGTATAAATGTGAATTAAATATAAGAAATGAAAATTACATGTGTCAAACTATCCGGAAAATATGCGCATCCCATGGAATGGCATAATGATTGCTCTGAAATATTTAAAATTCACTATATTAGAGTTTTTAGATATATCTTTCATAATAGAAAATTACTAGAGATGTTTTGACAAATATATATAATTGTTGTTTTTTCTACACATAAACCATATTGAGGGAACATTTTAGTTTATTTGAGAAAAATTAAAGGCATAGAGTTTTTGATGTAGGCTCCAAATTTGTGATAGATAATTTTTCATACAAGGTTCCCCAACTCCACAACTTGGAATTTCTTATCCTTTAAATAAATAAGCTTTAGATATGTGTTCCATTAGGGACCTGACAACTTGATTAAACCAAACATATTGAAAACTAATCTACAATAACCATACCAAAAAAATATTGGTGTGATTTAAAACATGAAGAATAATTATGATGGGATTTGTGGCTCATAATCATTATTAGAGTTTAAATCTCTTTTCAAAGCATATTTAAATTATGTGTCATCATATTTATATTAAACCTAAAATTTATAAAGAAATTAAAATATTTCTCAACAAAAATAGATCTCTCAAAAATTATGAAATTAATAGACCTCTCAACAAAAAAATAGTCCTAAAATCTATTAAGAAATAATTAAAAATTAATACACCTCTCAACAAAAAAATTATAAGTAAAATTTCAACAACAAGGTGATATTTAGGATTTGTTTTTCATGAGCATACCATGGAAAAAATTGATGGTTCTATTTCACATAGTTTTTAAAACCTAACGTCTCTTGAAATGATGGATTGTTCTTACAATCACATGTTTGGTAAAATCTCTCCTTTGACATTTGACTTCTATAAACACTTTAAGAGTGTTAGATAAAATTGTGTGATCACATGCGTTTTACCATATGTGAGCAGTGAGGTTATGGATTGTTTTAAATGTGGTTTGTGGTACTTTTTTACACTCCTTTTGTACCATGTGAAAGATAGATTTGAATATGATCAAACTCTTTCAAGTGTTCACCATTACCATTTTGGATTGTTGGATTGTTGAATGTTAATATCATTATGCCTGAAATAATTTATATTTTTTTCATTTCTCATGTGGAATTAGAATCACATTAAAAATTCTATAATGTGGTGGATTGGTATATTTTTATTTGGATTAGATTTTTCATAATGTTAATCAAAAATTTGTAAGTATTGTAGTGAATTTGGCATTATATGATAGTAAATTCATCAAGCTTGTGTGCATTTCTTAACTAAATTATTAATGTTACATGCCACCAAAGGATTAGACTCTAAGGTAATTATTCAAACATGTATATCAAAGATGATAATCCAAATATATAGTTAATTTAATTTAGTTGGCCTTCATTTGTATACATTATATTTTTCAATTAGGCATGGATGATAGTAGAATAGATTCTAAAAATGTATAAATTAGGAGATCTTTCCTATTTTATTTCATCAACATATTTTGAATTTGAATTGGAGCCTATAAGTGAATTGGAAAAAACATTTAAGAAAAAAATTGAGAAATGAATGGTGGTGGGAATATTGGAGATGTTTGGTGTTGTTATGGTGGGTTCATTACAAGTACAAATGGAAGGTGTACATCTTCATTCTATTCTAAATGATAAGTTTGAATTTCTTCATATCCATATTGAAGTCTTACTAGGTGGCATCCAATCCGGTCTTATCTATTTATCTTTCCATGTCAAGTATTTAGAGGGATTTTTAAAATTTTATTTAACAAGACATCATTCTCATCATTAGACTACAACTCTCTCAATTATTAAAAATAATTATTTAGAAATAATATTAACATAAAATATTTGGTAACTAATATAATATCTTATAAATTAATTTAAATTTTATTAATAAATAGAGGGGTCAACTATAGAACCTTCAACTACCAATATGAGAAGCCATAAAGTCAAGTATAGTTACAAAATATTCAAAAACTATAAGAAAGAAGATCAAACAAGCTTCTCAATCAAAAAGGCCAACACAATTCCCATATAATTAGCTAATGTAACTCCAAACTCTAGAATATTTTGTAGTGTAATAAAGCATATGGACATCCATCAAAACATAATTAAATGACAAATGTGGAAGCAAATATAAGAAATGAAAATTGTATCTTAAACTATCTCGAAAATATGTGATCCAATGGAATATCATAATGATCAAGTTTTGGAATATTTAAAAATGCACTATCTTAGGTTTTTTTTAGAGATATATTTCATAGTAAAAAAATGATTAGAAATTTTCCAACAAATATATAGAATTGTTCTTCTATCTACACATAAACAATTTTGGAGGAAACATTTTAGTTACATTAAGAAACATATTTAGTTGTATAGTATTTGATGTAGGCTCCAACTTTGTGATAGATCATTTTGCATATGGGGTTCTCCAACTCCACAACGTGAAATTTCTTAACCTTCAAAAAAATAAGCTTTAGGGATTTGTTCCGTCGGAAATTGACAATTTAAGTAAATCGAACATATTAGAAACTACTCTACAAAAAACCATACCAACAAATTTTGGTGAGCTTTAAAACATGAGGAATAGTTATGCTAGATTTTTGGCTCATTATTATTATCAGCATTCACAATTTTAGTCAAGCACATGTTCAAGTTATATTTCACCATTTACATATTAATCTTAAAATTTATTAGGGAATGATAATGAAATTAAAATATCTAGATGGATACAACATAATAGACCTCTCAACAAATAATTTAATAAGTAAAATTACAACAAAGAGATGATATTAAAGTTCTTTCCATAAATTAGTCATGGAACAATGTTGATGGTTCCATTTCACATAGTTTTGAAAACCTCACATCTTTTGTATTGGCAGATTTTTCTTACAATCACATATTTGGTAAAATCCCTTCTTTGACATTTGACTTCATAAACACTTTAAGAATGTATGATGTATCAACTTTAATAAATTGGGAGAAGAGATTCATAGTTAAAATTGTGTGATTACTTATATTTTACTATTTGTGAATAGGTGAGGTTATGGGTTGTTTTAGATTTTTAATTTTTCGTAATTTTGGTGGCATTCCTTCTATATTATGGGATAGATAGATTTGAACATGATCATATGCTTATAATTTTTACCCTTATCATTTTGGAGAGTTGGATTATAGAATGTTAAGATCGTTATGCTTATAATATTTTTTATTTTTTATTTTTCATGTGAGATTACAATCCCAATAACCATAGTTATATTGCGGTGGATTGGTAGAGTTTTGTTTAGAACTATTTTGTTGTATTTGGTATAGTGTTAACAAAATTTTACAAGTATTGTAGTGAATTTAGCATTATATTTTATTACACTCATGGTCTTGTGTGCATTACTTAAAATTTAATTATGATGGTGTATGCCGCCAAAGCAGATTGGAATCTAATACAATTTCTAAAACATGTACTTAAAGATATGATAATCTAAATGTGTGTGTTATGTAATAGAATAAATCTTCATTTTTATATATTATATTTTCCAATTACACATAGGTGTTAGAAGACTGACTCTAAAAAAATTTAAAATAGGGTATCTTTCCCTTTCTATTCCATCAAAAAAATTATCCATCTAACGAAATATTGAAAAATGCCACCAACCGGTAGCATGGAAAATGCTACATGTGGTAATGCCACTATTTGGTAACATGGAAAATACTATCGAGTGGTAATTCCATCGGCTAGTAAAAGTAGAATGGAAAATGCTATTGTGCGGTAATGCTACCAACGAGTAATACCACCAACTCAGAGCATGTAAAATGCTATCGGTCGATAATGCCATCAACCGATAACATGTAAAATGTTATTGGTGGTAATCTCATCGACAGTAGCATGGAAAATGCTACCAGAGCGTAACATGGAAAATTTTTACTCATCCATTAATCAAACATGTTACCATTTGGTGATGGCATCATGATGGCGTGCGGAAGCACACTACTATTTCCATCTGGTTGCACCTTGTATACCTTCATATTTTTGGCTTGTACTTTCATATTTTTCACATACTTATTCACTTTTACCATATACTTCGACTCCAGATCTCAATATTAACAAATTTTTGAACTATATTGTATTACTACATTAATATGGTGAATTAATCATATATAATAGTATATTATAACATATTACCGAATAAACCAACATTATTGGGCCCTTAGTAAAAATAGTAAGGTGAAATTATGGTCAAATTTATTTATGACCCATAAAATTTTGGTGAACTTGCTACCGTATGGTAGTAAAAAATCACCAATTTCAAACTTCAAAAATCCTAATATTCATACATGTACAAATATTTTCCCCTAAAATGAACCCTGACTAGCAATATATGGTGTTAATGGCTCCTATTAAACCGCTTTCAAGAAATTTTTTTAGATGGGATTTGAGTGATGGCCACCCCATTAGGCCCATTTGGTAAAGGAGTGGGTGTGGTTCCCAAGATCATGTTATAGGTTGGTTGACTAACTAATCCATGTTAGCTTGTATTTGGAGAAATTGAGTCGTAGTAGTGGATTGTTGTTGGCTCATTTTTTCATTAAGTCAAGAATAAGATTGGTAGGATCAGAATTGGAGGCATTTTTAGATGATCCTATTTCAATAGCTTTTCCCTTTTCTACCCTATGGTCAAGTTGTTCGAAGACAAAATCAAGAAGACACTTGTTAAGCATCTCCTTTAAATATCCTTTGTATTGAGTAAACTAAGAGAAATTTTGAATCTCGTAGAAGATGGTCAAAAGCATCATTGTTTTGGTTTTATTCCTCCTCATCCTTAGGTGGGACATTACAAGTAGATATAAGGCTTCTTTCTAGGTGCTCCTATGACGCAATAGTCGATACGAGAAAATAAACTCGGTTTCGGATGGTATGTTTCTAGAAATGTTAGCAAAACGAGTTAGAGGACCCCAGACCCAAATACTCCATGATGGAGTGGTGGTATGGATGAGAAAAGGTTCAAAAAGGAAGGCTAAAAAAATTATCCCTAAAGAAAATCACACACAAGGGTGAAGGAATTTGGGAGCAGATCTCAGTTAAGCGAAAAAGATCAGCCATGTAAATAGGATTATACATGGGGTGAAGGCATGTGGCAACAAATGAGATAGAAAAATAGGCTCACCACGGTGATGGTTTCGTGTAAGTAGGTTCTTATGGTTTTTAGGGTTTTAAAATGCTTAGATAAATTCAAAATAAAATATGGGTGCTTTAACAAGCTATGCTCGATCATAATGTCTATAAGATTCACGTTGGGTTCACCAAAAAAATTATGCGAGCTAAAATTTGTCTCAACAATATGCACTCTTACTCATCTGTTCAACTAGGGTATTGGAGGCAATGAGTAGGAAACACACATGTATCAACATACAAGGGGACAGACTTAAAGGGGCTACAAGGTGAGTGCTATGGTCACATGTGAAATATCCCTTATGGAATACCACTTAAAAATACACAAAGTATTGAAAATTTGTAGCCACATAAAATACCGATTTTTCCATATTTTTACAGATTAGGGCAGCTTAACTAAAGAAACTTAATATTTCCAAAAATGTCCACCTAAATTACTTAAGAATTTAAAGAGAGCTTGATATTATTATAAATGACATTAGAAAACTATTTTTGGGGTTTTACAAAAATTAAAATGATGCTAGAAAGTTACCCACATCCTTGACACGTGAGGAAACTTTAAAATTCATAACTCTCATTACAAGAGTGAAAATTGATATTCTTTGGAAATAACATTAACAAATATAGGAAATGACATTTCAACTGAAAGGGCCAACTAGAAACCCTCCAAATAAATTATGCAAGTCTCCTAGCTTGGAAAGGGGTTGGGAATTGATGAAGATGCCTCAAAGTGAAGCTAAGCCCCGCCCAAATGGCTGCCGTAACTCCACAATTTTAAAACCCTCTGATTATCTTCCCCAAATGCCCCCAAAACCCTCAAAATATTTCCTCAGCGATAATATCTCTCGTAACCCAACCCACAAAATCGGCTCCAAAATGAAGGAGCCAGGTAGATCTCTCACTACCAAATAATGTCCACCGCTAGCTAGGGACGGCTCTCTCACCACCGAAGCTAGTGTCCCTATGGGATTTCACTCCACAAGTTGTAGATGCGCAAACAGTAGTTGCACGTGAAGGTAAATAAAATGTATGCAAAAACTCCCCTTCCTTTCTCTCCCTAGATCCTTGTATACTTTTTCACAAAAGAAAAGAGCCCTAATAACCCTATACGTATTTCATTCTATAAAGGAATAAAATAAAAGTAACTAAAGTTACTTTTTCCTTTTTAAGTTGTCATGGTCCAAAATTGATCCCCAAACACAAAACTTGAATAGTAGAACCACATGGCCCCTTCCCAATAGCTCCCAGTAACTCCACATCCCCTATAGAGTCGACCATGGCTTGACTCGACTCTTTGGCCATTAGGCATTAAAGGAAAATAGGACATGAAATCCTCCCCTAGAAATGCTTGACCCCAAGCATTATCCTATCCTACTACAAATTGAATACCACGCCATAAGTTTCTCCACCTCACCTTGTCGTCAACCAAGGATCAGTGAATCCGAAGTAATCAAGAAATCCCATACGTGAAGTCATCATGACCTCCATATCAGAAGAGCAATGTTGTCCGTGAAGTAGAATGATACCTTTGATTACTCTCCACCGGTAAATCTTCATCACCAATCCGGCACTATGATAATTCTTCACGGAACTCCTCGTGCTATGATTATTTACTAATGCACAGCCTTTAGTTTGGTGGATGTAATCTGAAACACAAAAACAAACATAACACAAGAATACCATAGACTATGATAAAAAGGAATGATGATAAATCTGAAATATCAGAGTAAATTATAATATTAGCATGAAATTGTTACAATCTCACCCATGAGGTACTTCAAGTGTTATTGACTTCACTTGCATTCCACCAATACTATGGGAGAAACTTCACAATTACACCTCTTAATGGCTTCTTCAACACACCTTTAAACTGATGGCTTACTCATACAATATTTCTCACTACTTCCTTCTATGCTAAATGAGGGGGGTGGCCTCTTTATTTATAGACTTCTAGGCTTATCCATCTTATCTCTAAGATAGGATAAGAAATCCACTCTGACGAATCATATTCCATACCTTAACTCTTATAAGTCACCATGGTCCAAAGCTTATCTTTTAAGATAAGATAAACCTTATCATTTCACATGGGTTCCACATTTTTAGACTTTTTACAAATAAAATATACAAAATATTTATGACCTCACTCCTTGTCCTTATTACCAATATAATATTTCTAATTCCTAATCATGTAGACCCTACTTCTCTACTTACCCCAACTTTGACATTTTAACATTATCTATCATGTCCACTTACGACAACTATTTACTTTTTACCACAACATTCCTATTGTTTCTTTTGACTCATTGTCATACTATACATTATTGGCGTATCGTCTTGGCCAAGAAACCCCATCTTCATCGACGCTACTACTAATTATACTTAACAACATCCTATTCCTAATACATACATTAATGAAATAGAAATTACGAAAATTTTAGTGTCGATAGATCCACACCAAAATTTCCAATCTATCCAAACCTACGCCAATGCAAGGCTATCATCATGTGATCACTCACTACCTCTCCAATCAACTCCTGGGTATGAAATTCCACTTTGAATCCTATGTAGAATCCCTTGGATCAACCTTGTGAAACAACCTGTATACACACAAATGGTGCTAACTCTCCCACATGACCTACACTCATGTGAGAGCAAGGCTCCTCATAATGTATCTCAATGTGTCCCGTGGGGAAAAGTCCCAAGACTCCAGTAGATAGTCAACTGGAAATATCAGCTCCACATAGTCCACCTCCTACGCTAAATGTGAACCTACCAAATAACCATGAGTCAATTTCATCTCTCCACTGACTAGCACGTGGGCAAAGTGCTCACCGGCATAGAAGCAATAAAATACATAGGAGTGTTATCCCATGTTGACTCAAAAAATGATGAACCCGTAAGCTTTGACTTGTCATAGTGACAAACCGTATATGCATGTATAAATTTGAGGATATCCTCACTCAACCTATGCCATATGAACCTCTCTGACATGAACCTTGTAGGTCTCATCAAAGCTCAAGTTCCCAGTCACGGAAGAACAATGCACATGTCGCAATATCTCCATCCTCAACCATGAATCTAACACAAGGTACAATCTTCCCTGATAGAATATCATCTCATCCTCCAATCTATAGTTGTCATCCTGTATGTGACCATCCAGAATCTCACAAGTGTGTCGGTTCTTGGAGTACTCAACAAGCAAATGAGATCTCTAGTCTACCGAAACCTCAGATAACCAACATAATGATAAAATCTCAATGCTTTAACCCAATCATCAGTAATCCCATATCTCTCTATTGTTAACCCACATCCATCTCATGTGCAAAGTACCATCATATGTTACTCACCCCCATCCATGACTTTTATCATGGTGTGCTGGTGTGCTTTGTATATGTAGCAAACAATCCGTTAGAATTAGGATTCATCAAATATCCCACTTGTCTCATACTTTGTGATGTCACCATGATCCACAAGACGTTGATTTCCTTCACAATTCAACCATTGCAACGACATGCTTCTTTCTTCACCAATCACATCTTTTGCAATCTACCCTTGTATACCATGAAATCTGATTTCTTTTTTTCCTTGAAAATTTTCAGTTTATCCACATGAGGATGAATGCAAATTTCCCAAAATATGGAAGCCAATATGTCCAAAAATGATTCCAAATTCAAATAACCCAAATGTACAAACACATTCAAGTACTTCACATCTCTTAATGACAATAAAGAAATGAGTTACCTTCTTTGAGCAAGACATGTCTTTCCATGGACATAACTCATTAATTCCTTCTATGTTGGGAATACACATGGCTGCTCCCTCATCATACTTTATTCTCTTTCCCCATATTTTCATTTCATCATAAATGCAAGAGAAAGGAAATTAACATTAGAATCATACATCCATAAACTTTATCATAAGGAGCTTCATACCTTTTGTTATACCCATTGATTCTCATCATGAGAGAAGACAACACATCTGAAATAGCATAATTGGGGCTGCTCATCATACCTTTGCAACTCATAATTTCTGATATAGGATCAGCATCTTCATTCTCCTTTGATTTTTCAACACATGCATCATCGTCTTCCTTAACATCATGCAACCATTACATCCCAAAAATAGTCTTACCTCTAGCAAATTCAACCACAATAAATATACCACATACCTCATGTCCTTTCAATATCATGGGCTCCTACATTATTTTCTTTGCCAACATATGCTTATTAGCTAAATCAAGAGCAATGTGAATGGAGGATGTGTTTATCCCATCTAGCATACCTTGAGACGTGATTATGAAATAGTCTTCCTCAATCATCCAAGCATGTAAATGTTGTCCCAAATAATAGAAACATGGCAACAACATAGGAGAACTCAACAAGCTAGGAAAATGGTAACCATTCTCATACCTTAGGATGTTAAAGTCATGAATGCACCTTGAATTCAACTCTTCTTTTTTAACAGCAAATTGTACCTTGATTCTTTGAGCACTTTGAGGACAAAATTCCCCCACTAACCCTTCCAAGGGTTCCACCATGTAGCTGGTATAAAAATCAGTCATGATCTATTAATAAAGCATTTTCTCCTCTCTTTATGATTGTTGTTATACACGGTCCAATAAGGCTAAAGATGATTAAAAATATTCTCTTCCCTTTTTAGTAATCAAAAACCAATGCTAGTACCTTGAGAGTTACTCTCCTTCTTCAACCTGAGTCTCGAATGAAGAAATCATGTTTGCTGTAATCCCAAAAGACACATTTGAATTCCTTATTTTTCTTATGAAATCAGTCACAAGTTTTTCAAAATCAAAATTGATAGTTTTGGATAATTGCAACATATTACTAGGATCACATACCTTATAATGTCCATGAACCCTTGTATCATGTAAGGTCTGTCATCATTTGCTTCTCTTGTATCTCCTCATAAAAAAGATTATCACTCTTTGTCTTCATGATGAATTTACTTTGATGCACCAAATTCTTAGCATTCTTATCGACAATAGGCTGAATACCATCATGATAAAATATGTTGTAATGATATAGGATGAAGATGATTAAATAAATCATTCTACTACTAACCTCCTTATAAATAATATCATCAAAAGGTTCACCTTCTATCACTTATTTATAAACCTCCAAAACAACACCATCCCTATTGTGATTCATGATTTTAGATGGAGAATAAGTGGAACAAGAATCAACACCTTTCACAAATTTATGCTCATTACTTGCTTGGTAAATCCATCCCATATGATAATGACTTATTCTTTGGAGGATTGATAGGTACCTTTTGGATTGAAATATCTTTTTCAATTTTGCAACCAACCAGCCATGTTTGTTCATACCTTTCAATGCCATCAATGTCCTCTGTGTGTTCAAGATAGACATATGTTGAGCTGCCCCCAACATTGTTGCCTAAGTGCCCATTGAAAGTATCTGAAAGCTGATCAAAAGTTTTTGGTTTGGAAATTACAACAGGCTGTAATTTTACACAAGTGTCCATGTGAGGCTCCTCCTCATGTGCAAGTTGCTCTATAAAGACTTTTTTCATGGGTGTAGACTTCCTTACATCATTTTCCCACATCTTTTCCTTGAACTCTTGTAGGTGTTGTCTTACTTGGGTGGATATCAATCTAGAATCTCTATCTCTGCTATTCCATTCCCTACACCATTTTAGAGTTTCCATTACATCCTCCTTGCTTGCATATACAAATTTCTTCTCCTGAGCTGGAATAATTTCTCTAACAAGCAAAGTTTCACTAATGCAATTATTTTTCTCAATGGAAATCATACCTTTTTCTCTAGAAGCTTCTTCTTCTTCAAATGAGTTCTTTTGTAATTTAGGTATCGACATATGATGATCTCGCTTGGGCTTGCTACCAATCTTCATCATGCAATAATTTGAAATGACATATTATCTCTGAAACCCTTACTCAAAGATTGGTATTTCCTCCAACAAGAATCCTCATCAATCACCTCTATTGGGTGCCCTTTATTATTGTTCTCACCTTTTTCCTTATTGTCCCAAGATTTGCTTTGATTCAAATTCTGAGTGAGTTGACTCAAATAAAGGTTAGTGGCTTCCTGTTGTTTCACCATGTTGGTGAACATTTCCTTCATAAAACCCACATTGAGATCTTTCCAAACTACCATATTTAACCCACACATGATGGAGGAACAACAACTCTGATACCACTGAAATATCCCTTGTGGGATACCACTTAAAAATGCACCAAAATATTGAAAATTTGCAGCCACATAAAATACTAATTTTTCCATATTTTTACAGTTAGGAAGCGAACTAAAGAACCTTAATATTTCCCAAAATGTCCACCCAAATTACTTGAAAATTTAAAGAGAGCTTGATATTATTATAAATGACATTAGAAGACTATTTTTGGGATTTTACGAAATTAAAATGCTGCCAAAAAATTACAGCATGCCCTAGACAGTTGGAAAACTTCTAAAATTCATAACTCACCAAATACAAGAGCAAAAATTAAGAGTCTTTAGAAATAACATTAACAAATATAGGAAATGACATTTCAACCTTTAGATCTGAAAGGGGCCAACTGGAAACCCTCCAAATAAAGGCTACAAGTCACCTCGCTTGGAAAGGGGTTGGAAACTGATGGGCGCCTTCAAAGTGATGTTGAGCCCTCTAGAGGGAAGTAACCCTTACACTAGGTCAACCTAGGGTTTCCAAGGCCCATGATTAAGATAAAGGGAGAAATCCTACTGAGATATCGGTAGTTGGGTGTGGAGAGGTATGGATCAAAAAATAAAAGAAAGATGCATGCAATAACTAGAATGAAATTAACTAAAGAGTTGATGTTTGATAAGAGTACTAAGCTAACTAGCATCAAACATTCATAATAGGCTAAGACCAAATAGCAAAACTCTCTCTCGTGTACTCTCTTTAACCCATAATGATTATGTGAATAACCATTCCCATTCGTAGTAGGCCCCTTAAGGCACATGTTCAGAAATACATGTATCAAAGCAACCCTTATTTATGAAAGGATGATTGTTAGTAACAAGTATGAAAGATGAAAATTAAAAGTGAAAATTAGTATATACACACCGCATGTCATAATAGCAAAACATGGGGTGGTTAACAAAAAAGATAGATCTTTGTAACACCAATAGTGAAAGTAAGTACATAAAGAAGTTCTAAAGGACTAGCTAAAATGAAATATACCCACTAATGTGTACTTGATTATGTCGCTCATCCTACCATGTGTGGGTCCAATGCTATGATAACCACGGAGAAGTAAAAATGAAAAGAAACAATAGAGGGTTGTCGGTAAAATTAGACATAAATTTCCTAGCTAGGGGCCCAAGGGATATATGTCTTCATATCATGATGTTAAGATGTTGTGATGGTATTATTGGTCATTCAAACGTGCACCCGTGTCTCAAAATCGAGGAACTAAGTTTTTTTAGACAATAATGGAATTGTCTCCAAGTTGTGGGACCTTGCGCACTTGAGATAGATCTTTGGATAAGGTCGGTTCCTCTACCTATTTCTACTACTACTACTACTCCTAATGCTAGAAGGTAAATCTAAGCTAAAAATTTCCAAGGACCAGGGATAGAAGGATAACATAAAGGGAAACTAAACTAAGGGAGGTGATAGCACCAGAAAAAGTGGGATGAACACTATATGTTCTGAGTGAAAATGAAGGAAAAATCATGAGGGGAGGTTAGGCATGTATAGCACAAACCAAAATACATTTACAACATTGATTTCATGAAACACAACTAGAAAATGGAGCTGCAAGGAACTTAAAGTGACACAACAAACATACAATTTAAAAGGAGGAAAGAAGAAGGAATATAACATGTTAGGAAAGAGAATAGCCACAAAATGATGCTTTATTACTTCCAAGGATGCATATAGATTACAATGGTGGAGGAGGCCAATATTCACATGCATGAGCTAGATCTAGAGGTCTACATGACTCATAATACAAATGTATGAAGTCCTTAGCAAATGTTTAAGGATCCAAAATTTCCAACATTAACCATGATCCAAGCTATTACATTCATAAATAAAGTGATGGAAGAAGAAGAAGATAAGGAGGAGACCTCTATTTAAAAAAACTCAACCACCAGCCATCAATGCCTACAAATCCACCTACAATCTATCAAGTGTGGTTCTCCATGTCTATTTGGCATGTTGGAGAAGAAAGGAAGGCATGTCGGATCAAATCGGTGGTTGAAGCAATATTATCTTATCATTAATGCTCAGAAAGACATTTTCCATCTCCTCACCTAGAAAATCCCGCTTGAAATTTGAATTTTAATGGCCTAGCATGTAGCCCACGTTAGTAACTTTCCAAAAGTCTGGCACACAAGACACGTGGCATGCATTGATTGATTGAAAATATGGTCAACTATGTAAAGTTATTTGTTTTTGTGCCATGTGTCACACATCGCTTGGTTTCAAGGATTCGGCACCTAAATGGCATGCTTTGATTGGTTTGTGTAACACACTCAATCTTGTCAGATGATGATGTGGCATAAAATGGTGTAGAAGAAGGTTCAAAGGCAAGCGTGGGGGAGGATAGGTGCATAAAGAAAATAGAGGGAAGGGTGTGCATAAAGGTGGCGCGCGTGGGAGGAATGGGATAAATACCCAAGGAAGAAACATATGGGAGAGGCACAATCATTAAAAATGATGTGTGGAGCACACGAGAGTGCTAGGGACTTAGCTAATTTTTGAAGTGAGTGAAAGGGCGTGTGCAAGATGCATGAACTACTAGGAAGAAGGTGGATACACAAAGAGTGTGCGCAAGGAGAATGGAACAAAGAGGAAAAGGAAAATGGAAGGAAGGAAATTGCATAAGAAGAGCACGTAAGGCATGCAAGGAATAATCCCCGAAAGAAATGTTTAAGGAGACAATTGGAGTGTATTAAACCTTGTGATAAAGAATTAAAATCCAAAATGTGGATATAAGTTGTCCAAATAACTAGGGGAGTTATTTGGATAACATGTATAGTGTCAAAAATAGGTCAAAATCGAAGACCATCAAAAGGAGGCATGTAATAGGTCAAAATAAATGACACGAGATCATATCAATATGTAATAAATTACACGATCTATGGAGATAGTGAGTGAAAAGGATGGGCATTTTAAGATTGAGGATGATCGCGATTAATTTTAAATAGAAATTTGTGGTTTATATAGTAATTTTTTTATTACTATTTCTAGAATTGATAGAAGTGAACTCTGGAACTCAAAATTTGGGTGAATTTTAGATGATATGGCACAACTATAAGATGGTGATAGAGGAAGAGGATGAGGATCATGTGAAAGTGCTCAACCACGGGTAAGTTGTTACATTAAATTTTATTGAGTAGATTAGGTGCATTTTAGTTATTTATATTTTTCAAATTTGTTAGAGCATCAAACTTAATCACAAACTTAGTAAAACTTGTGTCATCGGGTATGTTAGATCAAAAATTTATACAAGAAGAGATGGACCATCCATGGGGTTTGGGATTTGGGGGCATCATGCAAATGCCCAAGATACCATTGGATATGGATTTACTACATATGTTTTTGGTTGCATGGGAGACCAGGTACAACACCTTTTGATGGTGGATAGGATGAGAGATGGTAGAGATGGATTTTACATTAGAGGATGTACATGGGATTTTGGGGTTATCGATCGGAGTCACCCATATTTATTGTGATTTGACACATGATGCCATAGAGATTGGAGCATTGATTGTGGGCTATAGGGAGAAAAAAATGGTGAGTGCATGTTGTGCATTTGACTCACTACATTTGCAGGAAGTTTTCATATATTTGGAAGGTAGTGGTGGGGATCCTAGTAGCACACATAGTGTGTCACAAGGCTGGTGGATCTATCCCATTGTTCTTGATTGTAGTATGTAGGGATGTTATAGATTAGGGTGTATTGTTTAGTTGGGGCACCACCATATGAGTGCAGTTGGTTCATGATTTTTACTACAGAGTAAAGCGTAGATGTCAAATGGTTGTGTGACCCATCATTTTATTCACAACATGGATATATACATGAGTGGTTCCCTATGCACAATTTGATATGGACACCATAGGTATTAGTAATAGATACCTCAATAGTAGTTTAGTGGGTGCAGAGGCTAACGGTGAAAAGTACTTGGGTATACCATCCACTAGAACATATGGGTCTAGATGATGTGATATGGAATCCCTATATAGGAATTACATATCAATGGCCTAGTTATCCTAGAGTAGATTACCTAGAGGCCATGATGAAGGTGATATGACACTATTTGTATTGGGTGGTGAGACATACGATAGATAGAGTACCGAGACAAGCAGTTTGACGGCCAATACCACCACCGATACCACCGTTGTCACTCTATTAACATCGTCATGCTAGAGAGGTTATAGGATTAGAGGTTTTCATTCCAGCATTACATCCATGTAAGGTATGAGGTAGTGGGTATACCAGGGGTAGCAATAGGGGAGATGCGGTGGGGATGTTTAGGGCCCACCACAAATCATCTGTGGATAGTGGTTCGGAGGAGGTACCCGATGGAGTATCCATAGATATAGGGCTGAAGGATTGGGAAAGTCCCAGTGCCATAGGATGGGGAGCCATACATCTAGCACCATAGCTAATAAATCACAAGATGTGATGGCTAGGTGGAGAATTTTTATGTCGTTGTTTAGATTTTATATGGTCATATATCTTGACAGAGGCTCCAAACCATAACATAGAGAAGGGATAATATTAGTACCATGCAGCGGTGGTCACAATATATTTGAGTGAGACCTCATCATGATGATGAGGTGGAGGAGGTATTGGGTAGCCGAGGAGATAATGAGACCATCGTGGAGAGACCCGAGCAGCCAAGTATAAGTGATATCTTGTTATTTAGATGATTTTTGATAAATGTATGTGATAGTGTTGGTGATGTATGTAGGTTTTTGGTTTTACAAAGTGGACGTAGAGGAGTGGTACTCACGATCGAGAGTCCTCACCATGATATTTTGACCTCGTGTTATATGTTTAGGATACTATAGTGATGGTGGATCCAGCAACACCATCAACTAGGGATTTGGTGCCATCATTTCATCTAGTGGGCTAGGCATCTAGGACACTACAACAATATAGATATGTGACATCGTAGGTGGCTACTCGAAATATAGATTTGATGTTGCAAATTTGACTATAGACATAGGTAGCTCTTGTACATGATTATGCATATTTCCTACCAAATCCCAGAGAGTTGCAACATGGATTACGTCACTAGAAACATAGGCTAGTGAGGGCACAATGGAGAGACCTTTGGAGACTAATCTAGGGAGGCATCCCTAGCATGCATAGTGAGAGAAAATAGCATGGCCCCATCATCACAAAGCATCTAGATACACCCCATAGGGGAGAAGGGTGTTTAAGTCATATTGTAGATGGGCCATAACCATTTTGTATTATTTTTGTCTATGTATGAAACTTGATTCAATACATATGCATACATATTATATTATATATATAATGGTATTTAGTGATGTTTAAATAGTTAAATGTTTGGGTATTTGGCTTATCATTTCCCTACTTTCCAAATTTATGTATGTAATAGATAGATACCAAATAATGATAATTAGATAGAAAAAACAGGTAAAGATATAGATAGCCCAACCCACGCGATGTGAAAAAAACAAGGAGAAAATCAAGGCCAAGATATCCAATGGTAGGATTTTAGGCTGCAAAGGTGATGAATCCAAGTAGGGAGAATAACCCAAGAAAGGATGTAATGAGATTTTGAAGATAGTGTGATAAACCCAAGGGGGTTAAGATCCAAGTGAATACAAGGATGTTTATGTAAAACCCAAGTATGGGTCAAGAGCCCAAGCGAAGGTGAGGGATCGAGCCAAATAAATAAGATGTGATCATGGTACTTGTAGGTAACTAGCCACAAGGGGGAAATATCACAAAGGTGTGTTGGTGATAATATTATGATCTTGATGCGTAATGTGGCTTCGAGCATGGGTCATGAGGTCCTCAATAGCATGTTATGTAAAAGATACTTATTCGATGGACTCTAAACCACATGACAAACAAGTTATCATCGATCCGATCCTCCAACCAACCAAGATGTTACACTAAATATCATCAAGAGTGTGGTGAGGCTCGAAGGTGAGAGGAGGAGGCCCATATGTAAGTTTTGGTTTAGGTGGTCAAGGGAAGGGGGCATGTCATCGCTAATCCGATACTATGATAATATTTCATTGGGAACTCCTCATGTTATGATTATTTTAGTAATGCCACCTTTTGGTTTGGTGGTAGTAATTGAAACCCGAAATGAATGTACATAACACAAGAATACCATAGTCTATAATATAAAGGAATGATGACATATCTGAAATACAAATGTAAAATTATATTATTAACATGATACTAATACAATCTCACCCATGAATTACTCCAAGTGTTACCAACTCCACTTTCCTTCCAACAGTAACTCGGGAGAAACTTCACAATTACACATTTTGATGGCTTCCTTAACACACCTTCACAATGACTTCTTTATTCATATAATAATTATTACAACTTTATTCTATGCTAAATGAGGGGGGTGACCTCTCTATTTATATAAATTTCAGGCTTATCCACCCTATCTCTAAGATAGGATAGGAAATCTCTTCATGTTAATCACATTCTTGCCTAAACTCTTATCTTTACATGTAGGCTTATCTTCTAAGATAAGATAAACCTTATCATTTCACATGGGTTCCACCTTTCTAGATTTTATACAAATTAAATATACAAAATATTTATGACATCACTCCTTGTCATTATTACATATATAATATTTCTAATTCTTAATCATGTAGACCCTACTTATCCACTTACCTAACTTTGACATTTTAACATTATCGGGATGACGACAACATTCCTATTGTACTTTGATTGTTACCATACTATACTTTATTGGCAACGTGTTATCTTCTAGTGGATGTTACTACTAACTATACTTAACAAAACCTTATTCATAATGCATACATAGAAATTATGGAGGAAAATTCTAGTGTTGACATCTTCCCCATCCCTAGCTTCTACTTCATCCTCAGAGTAGAATATTATGGACATTTTGAAGCTAGTGCATAGAAAATATTTAACTTGTCATGGTTGAACCATTTTAGAATGGGAGTACCATCCAATTCCTCTAGACGATATGTACCATTTTCATACACAACTACTATTTTGTAGGGTCCCATCCATTTTGGAAGAATGTTTCTATGTCTTCTATTTTTGTAGCAATCATATACTAGAACCAAGTCATTCACTTGAAATGGAGACCATAAGATATTTTAATTAAAGTACTCATGTTTCATCTTCTTCTTATAACAGGTATCCTTCATTGTTTCCTTCATTTCCTCTAAAAATGAATATGTACCAACCTTGCTCTTATCGAATCACTTTCATCCATCCTTTCATTTTTCATAACTCTCACAAAGTGGGGATATCAAATTCAATATGAAGAATTGATCAATACCATAAGCCAACTAAAATGGGGATTATCATGTTGCTGAATTTGATTTTCCCTATATGCCCATAATGTTGCATGAATCCTTTTATCCCACTTATGTATCTATAAAGCTTCATATTTTTCTAGGATTTGCACTATAGATAATTTTTTTCTCTACTTGTCCATTTATGCTTGGCTTGTAAGTTGTTTCCTTCCTATGCTTAATAGAAAACTTATTTACTAGGGCTTCTACCACCTCATTAATAAAGTGAATTCCTTGATCTGTTACAATCTCTAATGGACAACCAAATCTGGTGACAATGCATTCATACATGAACCTTGCCACTTCATCCATGGAAGTTGTTTTCAAGGGTCTAGCTTCAACCCACTTAGTTAAATAATCAATGGCAACCACAATATACTTATTTTTGTGGGGTAGTTGAAGTGAGCCTACAATATCTATTCTCCACTTTTATAAGGGACCAAGGGAAGAATAGGACATAATGGATCTAATGAGGTCTTATGATTCCCATGTGATTGAAAAATATCATGTCTTACAATAATTATAAAATCTCTAAAAAGAGTTGGCCAATGATAACCTCGCATCCAAGATCCTTCTTATCGTAAATTGTCTAGAAAGTGTCCTCCACATGTACCATTGTGGAATTCTTCAATTAGCTCCATTCCTTGATCATGTCCAACTTCCCTATTTTAATATCCATCAAGCCCTATCTCTAAATAATATTCCATGCGTAATGGAATATGGATGACTTACTTGAGTAATCTTCCTCTTAGTATTTTCATTAGCACCATCGAAAATTTGAAATCATTCGATAATTCCAAATATCTATGTATTCACTAGGGATTATGTCAAGGGATAATAATGTTGCATCTAGGAAATCATCATCATCATAAGATGAACCCAAACAATCATAGGCTCGAGAGAGTGCATCTGCATTGACATACTTCTTTCACAGCCTATCTATAATATCAAATTCAAATTATTGTAGTAAATTATCCAAATTGTTATCCTTCCTAATGGGTTAGCTTATTCACAATATATTTTAGATCCCGATGATTTTATTACAACTATAAATTTCTGCCCTATCAAGTAACTTCTAAACTTATTTATAGCATAAATGATATCTATATCCTCTTTTTTAGTTACAGATATAATTTACCTCAAAGCATTGCTCATTTTTCTACTTCCAAAGTAAACTAGATGATCATTCTCATTTTCATCATTTTGGCTTAGAGTACTCCCTAGTGCTACATCTGAAGCATCCGTATACACAATGAATTGCTTTCTCTAGTATGGATTCTTTAAAATAGGCGAAGACACCAAATATTTCTTTAGTTGTTTAAAAGCTTCATGCACCTTTTCTCCCGGATCATAAGCAATATCTTTCTTCAAAATCTGGGTTAATGGTTGTGCAATCTTTGATAAATTCTTGATGAACCTTCTATAGTGACCCACATGGCCTAAAAATGATCTCAACTTACTTCTATTCATAGGAAATGGTAACTATTTAATTTTTGAAACTTTATCAGGATCAATACCAATACCATCTCTAGATACAACATGTCCTAACAAGACACCTTTAGAACATCAAAAGACACACTTTGTAGGGTTTAGTAGGCTTTTGCTTCATCTAACCTTTGAAATGTCAACTACATCTAGTGCAGGTGGTCCATTTTTCTCCCGTAGATGTAAAAATCATTCACGAATACTCTAATGAAGCTTTATTATCCAAAATTCACCCCCAGGTAATTTTGATAACTTACACAATTTCTTCAAGCTGGAGCAAGCAAAAATGGTGAAAGGCCAAAATTTAGATTTTGGTGACCCCTTTACTTTTCTCTAACTCCATTGTCCTAGAAAAATCCAAGGAGTTAGTGAAAAATTGTAAAAATCTGAAAAAATGAAGTCAAAGGACTGTTTTAGTGCATTATGGGTCTGAGGGGTGCGGATGGAACCAATGCATGTCATACTAGGGTTCATCATATCGAGTTCGGTCTGATTTGCAAAGGAAGAAATGTATTGTGGAAAAAGTAGAAAAATTTGCCCTAGGCAACACAAGTTCACGTGGGATAGTCAGGACCCAAAAATCCGAAATGGCATGCAAGCCGAGAAATGCGGAAAAAGGTAGAAGTTTTTTCCCACATGGTCCGAGGACAATTGGAACAAAAGAACACGCGGGACCTGAAATGTTGAAATCACCACAATTTAGTGTATTGTGGATATGGTAGAAAAAAATTGTCTAGGATAGTCGGGACCTAAAAAATCTGAAATGGCCGCAACCCAAAGAAATGCGGAAAAGGTGAAAAAAATTTGTCTGCACAAACGGTCAGGGATAATTGGGACAAAAGAACACATGGGACAAAAATGCCAAAATCAACGCAAGTTAGTATATTGCATATATGGCGAAAAAAATTGGGACAACCGGGACACTAAAACTTGAAATCGTCAATCAAAGGGTGGGCTTAATGTACTACAATTTTTTCGGAAAAAAAATTCCCGTGTCGCATGGGATAAAGCGGGACATCAAACCCAAAATCGCCACACAAAGAATGAATCGGAAAAGGCAAAAAAAAATTCCTTGATCAATCCAGTACCACAGGACATGAGTTCCCTGAAAACCCGCCATACCCGCAATACAAAGGAAAAGTCAACACCTAACCCCTAAACTTCAAATGGTCATAACTTTTGACCCAAAGCTCTATTTTTCACAAAATTTGACTTTTCAAAAGGGCACGATGTCCTCTACACCAAAAAAATTGGATTTCTTAATTTTAATGAGGGTATATATGTGAAAATAAAATAAACATCTCCAGCTCCAATAAATTAAATGCTCATTCCCATAAATACAAGAAATCCCTGATAAACTCAAAATAGTTGCTCACACTCAGAAGGCCATAACTTTTACATTTCTCAACAAAATCACCAAAATTGGTACCATTGAAATTGTGGCTCGAGCACGACTCACACAAAATCAAGAAATATAGAATTTGATGAGGACATGATGGTGATTTTTCTGAAAAAATGTGGCCAAGTTTAGAACAATGATTTTACTTGTGGTTGGGATGTATTTAATGAATCATGGGTAGACATTTTTCATTGTTAGTAAGTTATGGGACATCATGGGGATCCTTTTGCAAGAAAACATACCATCATTTCACTCCATTTATGACATCTTACAAGTGGTGGAAGGTAAATTTTGAGATTTTCATTTCTCTCTCTCTCTCTCAAAATTCTATAAATTAGAGTGTTGGGCTCATTGTAAAGGGAGATAATTTTTGAGTAGAAAAACTCTGTCAAATTGGTTTTGTGAAGCCAATGTGTTGCGCTCTTGTATTTGACTCCTTTCATGGTGATCCAGGCCCTTATTTTGTAATAGATTGAACTATGTATATCATGAAGCAATAGATACAAGTTTGTGGATGTATCTTCCCCTGTTGTGTTTGTTTGCATTCTTTTTACCTCTCAACCTCATTACAAATATATTGTGTTTATTTTATGTTATTGCAGGATTCATTATCATTGTGTGTGCATGAAATATTGTTGTGAATGCATTTTCTAGACTATGGAGAATTGTTATCACCCCTTCTAGTATGCACTTTTCTTCCATTTTTCACACATTGGATATTATTCTCACACCCTCCTTTTCTAGTGTATCACCACTTTAGTGTAGGTTTTGTTTTCATGCATCTCTCTCCCTAGTCCCTTGAAAGATAGATTAGGATAAGATAGTTTTTCCTGCATTAGAGTAGATTGTGGTAGGTAGTTTAGGAGCAAGAACCATCTTTTCTCTAGAGGTCTATCTCAAGTAGAAAGTCCCACAACTTGGAGATAGTACCCATGTTATCCAATCACACCATGAGCTCAAGCACACACACTTGTGCAAATCATAGGGTGTTGTGATTCAGTGATAATAGTTATGGCATGTGGGGGACAAGAAGTCTTTATTTTAATTACAACAAGATTGATGTGCACTTGTTGTAAGTTTCTAACTTGTAAGAAGCTTTGAATTGCACATCTGGTGACTCCAAAAAGGGCATAATCCACTTGGTTTTAGTAGTCCAAACTTGGCATATTTATGAGAAGAATTCAAACAAGGTCAAGAACTAGAGAAGAGGGACTATTTTTCTATCTACACTTATCCCCAGATAGAGCAAGAAGGGGAAGAAGAGCTCAAAGGTCTCCATCTCCACCAATAGAACCTTATCAACACCTCCACCTAGAAGGCCTTTCATTCAATCAACTAGAGTTTCTCTGACCAATCAGGATGGTGCAGCCCAATCCCTATGTCAACTTCACTAGCAGCAACCCACTTGCTCTCAATGCACAAAATCCAGTTCTAGTTGCATAAGATTGAAGAACATTCCATATTTCACTCGGAGAGAACCAAAAACTCCAATTGACCACATCCAAGATATTGCAAATGTCTATGTAATTCATGAAATTGTTGAAATGGACATTTTTGTTAAGTTGTTGGCATCCTCCTTTAAAGGTAAAGCTTTGCAATGGTTCAGAAGTCTAACAACAAGATCTATCCAGAATTGGGACCATTTGTGCACAACTCTTCACAATCAATTTGGAGAAAAGGGAGATAATTTTCTTTATTAGAACAATTGACAACAATTAAGAGGGCTCCTAATGAACAGATGGTTGATTTCAACTTCAGATTTCAAAGGACATGGGATAGATTCCATTGGTCATGAGACCAACAACTAAAGGTGCTTTTCTATACTTCTTCAAAGCTTTAAATTCTGATATTTCCATGATGATACAATCTATGGGAGGTATAACTTTACCCAACCTATAACATTTCTATTAGAGCTGAAAATTACTTAATTCAAGCTGGTAAACTTGCACCTAGGCCACCTATGCCTCTTTATCTAGAAGTAGGAGCCCCAAGCACTAGTCAAACACCTACATTAGCTCCTATTCCTACTCCAAGAAATCAAAGTTTTGACTGAAGCTTCCACCTCATCTTCTAGTACCTCAAGTGAGCTCTAAGAAGTCATGAAGCAATTGCAAAACTTGGGTAATGAGTTGGTGACACTTAAGAGGCAGCAAAAGCTCAAAATTTTAGGTCATACCAGCCTCAAACCCAACCCAATAGACCTCCATATCAGCCTAATAGGCCACCCATTCAAACTGTAAATCAGAATCAAGTAAAACCTCCTGCTAATAGGCCATTTCAGCCTTACAATCCTAATGTTACATCCACATCTAGAGCCTTGGTACCAATAAAAATAACATGGCTCAAGAATATGACTGGTGCTTCCCATGTAATCAACCTCATAACCAATCAATGTGTTTCAATGGTGCTTTGAATCAAGCTCTTATGGTGACAACAATAGGTGTGGAACAAGAGACAAGCCAAGAAGAAATCAATCAACAGGACAGACTCAAGAGGCACCTCCGAATGAGACCACACTTGTCAATTGGAGTCTGAATATTTTATGGAATAAATCAAGCCCCTTCTCAAAGTGTAGCAGCCAATACATGATCCAAGAAAAGGAATATTGGATAAGGATAATCATCAAATTCAAATGATCCACATCCCTCTATCACTCAACAAGGTATTGGTAATCAAAGTGCAGCTCCCAATGTGCAAGGTCAGCCCAAGCCACCTTCTAGACCAGCCCAAGTGCCCATTGTAATAGCCCATGGGAAAGAGAAGAATGTGCAAAGCAAGGGGAAGCATAGAGATATCTCATCTCCATTCAACATCATTGAGCAAATGAAGAAAACAAATGTAAACATCTCAATGTGGGAATCATTAGCCATCCCGGGCCAAAGAGATCTATTGCAAGTTGTTATGGCTAATTGGTCAACATCAAATTAGTCATCCAATCAACAAGAAAAGGTGCTTACCAATGTATCTCAAAGGAGAAATCAAGGAGGTCACCAAGGTAAAAATTTGAAGCCCCCACCATTTTATATCTCATTGATCATCGGAGATAAGTTGGTGCATAATTACATGATTGATTCGGAGCAAGTAGCTCTGTAATGCCAAAACAAATAGCTGATCAATTGGGCCTTCAATATGAAGTTATTTCTAAGGGTTTGGTGTAATTGATGGGACAATTAGTAACAATGGTTGGAGTAATCAAATATTTGAGCCTCACATTGCATGCATGTCCCAATGTGACCGTCTTGCAAGATGTTTCAGTCATAGACTTGCCACCACTCTTTGCATTGTGTTTGTCAAGAGACTTCACCACTAAAATTGGAGGCTATTTTTCTATTGATTGGTCACACATGTTATTCAGAACAAGGTATGGAGCTAAGGCTACAATCATATATGATCCTATTGCAAACTTTCATATTGAGCCTCATGCACCAAGTCCAATCAATGAAAATTGTTCAACCTTTGATCAAGAAGATTATCCAAGCACTCATGAAGTAGATACTAAGGTCAAATGCATTCTAAAACTTGACTCTTGATGAATGGGAAAACAAGAGACATGCTTTTGACCCTTACAAAGAAATGGAAGAATTTGAATTAGGAGTCTATTGTTTGCATGAAGAGAATCAACCTCTCCCTAGCATTACCAAGCCAAATCACAAAGATGATAACGAAGTGTGGAAACTATTCTTTGATGGTTCAAGGAGTAGACAAGGTGCCGGAGGAGGAGCTATGCTTGTTTCACCACAAGGTATGAAATATTACTCAACTTTTTGTTTCTAGTTTCTTGCTCAAACAACACAACTGAGTATGAAGCCTTGATTCACATATTGCATTGGGCAAGAAAGAGAGGTATAAAAACTTGCAAGTATTTGGAGATAGTGAGCTAATCGTGAACCAAGTTAGAGGACAAAATGCTGCTAAGAATGATCTATTGAAAGAACTACAAAAACTAGGTATGGGATCTTATTGAATATTTTGAAGCTTTTAGCATCAATTCCATCCCAAGAAAGAAGAATGAAGCAACAGATAGACTAGTAGTGATTGGGGCAGCATTTGATGTTGTAGAAAATATCAAAAGTGAGAAATCTCAACCTCATATCAAAGTGGTTGTGAGACCAATTGTGCCAGATAACAACACAAGTTGGCAAGTCTTCGAGAATGATCAAAAAATTGTCAATTTTCTACAAGAAAGAAGTTGAGTTCTCTGCTAGAAACCAAGACAAGTTGGAGTGCAAGATGGTGACCAAGTGGTGTAGCTGAGAACTAACAAATTACCAAAAGGTCTTGTAACTTTGGAGTCAATCTTCAACCCAAATGATCAGTTCCGAAGGAAAAAGCAAACATTCAGGTAAAGGGTGAAGATTCGAGCCCATTTTAGTAGGTGAAGGCAAGACATTGCAAATTGGCAAAGTAAGTACCCACAAGAGAAATCTGAATTTGTTCAACTTTTTCAAGAATTCCTAGATGTCTTTGCATGGACTTATAAGGATTTAAGAGGTTTCAACCCAAAGCTAGCACAACATACTATTGAGCTAGATCCATGGAATCCAAGCCTATCAGACAAAAGCAAAGGCCAATGAATCCTCACATTGAACCTCTCATGAGAAAAGAGTTGAACAAGTTAATTGAAGCTAACATCATCTTTCCTATCAAACATTCAAGTTGGGTTACAAACTTGGTGTTGGTGAGAAAGAGAAATGGAGAAATCAGATTGTGTGTAGACTTTCATGATCTAAATAGAGCATCACTCAAAGATCATTATCCACTTCCATCAATGGAGCAAATCTTGTAGGTTGTAGCTGGTTCAAAAGGTTTTCATTGCTAGATGGCTACTCAAGCTATAATCAATAATGGTGAAAGAAGAAGATCATTTCAATACATCCTTCACTATGAAATGGGGGACATATGCTTACAAGAAGATGTCATTTGGACTATCAAATCTTGAGAGCACATTTCAGTGAGCTATGGATATGGCATTCAAAGGACTAATCAACAAATAGTGCTTGTATATCTAGATGATATCACCGTGTTCTCAAAGAATGCAAGTAGATCACCTCTTTCACCTAAGGAAAGTATTTCAAAGGTGTAGAAGGTTTGGAGTGTCATTGAATCCAAAAAAGTGTGTATTCTTGGCACACGAAGGAAAATTTTGGCCACATTGTTTCAAGAAAAGGGTTGACAATTGATCATGAAAGAGTTGAAGCCATTCAAACACTTCCATTACCACACCACAAGAAATCTCTCCAAAGCTTCTTGGGAAGGATAAACTTTGTTCACATATTTGTGCCTGATTTTTCCACTCTTGTGAAATCCTTTAACAATGATGTTGAAGAAGAGTCTTGCATTCAAATGGATAACAGAAGGAAAAGAGAGTTTTGAGGCCATCAAGCATGCAATATCACAAGCTCCAACTCTTATCAACCCAAAATTTTCAAAGGACTTCATGTTGTATGCCTTTGGGGGATCGACACAATCTCAACTATCTTGGTATAGCTAATAGAGAAGGTTCAAAACAGCCCATAGCATTCTTCAATCAAATCCTGGAAGATTATGAAGTAAGGTATTTTTTATTGAAAAGCATGTCTTTGTTGTCATTAGGAGTCTTGAAGAAGTTCAAACTTGGTCTCGAACAATAAAATTCAACTACTAGTGTCTCATGTTGGTGTTAAGGACTTTATCCTAAACAAAGATCTAAATGAGAAGAGAGCAAGTTGGATCACTTGGGTAATGGAATATGATATTGAAATCAAAGTGACCAAGTTGGTTCATGGCAAAGGATTGTGTGAGCAGCTCACTTCCAAACAACAAGCTGAGTCAAAAGGTGAAGAAGAGGTTGTCCTGCTATTGCAGAATGATCAAGAACAACTAGCTAACGATGCACCCATTCCATGTTGGACTCAAGACTTGGTGCATTATCTCCAAATATTTTTTTCCCTCTAGAATGGAACAAAGCTAAGAGAAGGTATTTTAGATTGCAATCCATCCCATATGTGCTCATTGATGGCATCCTATTCAAGAAGGATGTGAACAAGGTGTTATTAAGGTGTGTCCTAACAAGTCAAGTTGGGAAGATATTACATGAGTTCCATGACGGGGAAGCAGAGACCACTTTTCTCCACGGGTAACAACTCTCAAAATCATGAAAGTTGGTTACTATTGGCCTATGGTGTTTGGTGATTTCTACTCATGGATCAAGAAATGTAAAAAATGTGCATTCTTCACAGGGAAAGAAAGGTTAGCAGCCTTCCCTTCATCCAATTTCAGTAGATCAAACATTCATGCAATGGGAATTAGACTTCATTGAGTTATCAATCCAAATTCAAGTCAAGGCCACAAGTGGATACTTACGACAACAGACTATTTCACCAAATGGATGAAGCGGTGGCACTCAAGGAGGCAAATGAATCCAACGATCTTGGATTTCTATGAAGGGATAGTCATGAGGTTTGGTGTCCCTACCACTATCATATCGATAATGCATTGGAATTCCTTGGCACCAAAATCACTAAATGGGTTGTCAAGAATGGTATATACCTCATCACTTCATCAAACTATTACCCCCAGGGTAATGTCCAAGAAGAATCTACAAACAAAACTTACTAAGAATCATCAAAGGACTCTTGATGAGAATCAGACAACTTGGCACAAGAAGCTCAAATCAGCTATATGTGTAGACATGAATTTTTGTGTAACGCCCCTCATCATCTCTCATTCATTCAACCTTTCCTCTCACTTTTCTTTTTCCTAAATTTGAGTAAATTCCATCTATTTACTCACCTTTATTTAATTAATTATCAAATGGACTCCATGTGGACCCATTTGATAATTAAAATTTTGGCATTATCTCCCATATCAATTTTATTCAATTCATGGGTATTAATATACCCATCCGACACCCCTTTCTTAAATTCAAAAGATGGAATCTATTATCTCACCTACCATGTCAATCATGCTCCCCACTCCATCTAATAAGTCAAACCATGGGCCCCACGTGATCACATCATGTCTCTTAACCCGGGTTAATTTATCAAACCTGGTTACTCATTAACCCCAATCTAACCTCACCTCCAAGTTATAAATATGGGTTTCCCCCTCTTTCAAAAAAACTAAAGACCATTCTACAAGTTTGAGGTCAAGGCTAACCTTTTCCATTGTTAGAAGTTAGAAGGTGAGAAGTGTGGGAGAAATATTTTCCATTATTCGTCATCTTGCCACCTTGATGCCCATTTCATCTCCATATCACAACACAAGTTAAGTCCCTCATCATCATTCGATTACTTGTCATTTTTTATTTCATTATTTATGCATGATATCTATTGTTCATCATTTATTGTTATCTTTCTAGACACGGGGGTTGACATCCTCCAAGGGAGTTAACATCCTCTTAGAACCAGTATTTCCTAGAAACCCCACATATTGTTATCTAATCTTATCTGTTTCAGTTTTGCAGATCTATCCTCTTTATATCACACATCTATCTTCTTTGCACCCGTAGATCCACATCTACATCTGAGGTCCTAAGCCCTCCATCATTCGAAGTTGTTGGTGGCTTCCAATATCGGCTTTCACCCACGCAAGAATGAGGTTTTTATCAACATTATGGGATGATAGAATCACACCTAAGAGGTATATAGGTAGCTCTCCATATAAGCTTGTATATCAAAGGATGTAGTACTTACCTATATCACTTGAGTTTCTAGCATTGGAACTCATGAAACAGTTAGAACTAGCTGAATTTGAGCCCATGGAAATCAAGTATGTGGAGCTAATGGAATTAAAGGAATAAAGAGAATATGTAGTGTAGGCCATGGAAAAAGATCAAGCATTGATCAAGAGGAGCTTTGACAAGAAAGATAAGGCTAGGACATTCCAGAAAGAGACTTGGTACTAAAGTGGGATGTTGATCATGTAAAGCCAGGAAAGCATTCCAAGTTTGATGCCATATGGAGTGGTCCATACATGATCAATGAATGCAAAGGTAGCAATTCCTTCCGGTTGGCTAAGTTGGATGGTGAAGAATTATAGATTCCAGTCAATGGAATCTATCTCAAACATTACTACTAAAAGGAGAATTTCTCAACCTTGTACATATTAGTCTAGGATTTCCAATCTCTCTTAGTGTTGGTGCACATTGTTGTTATTATTAGGATAGGTTTGATTTCCCTAAGTGTCAAATGCACACACTCTATCGTGCTTCTAGTGTGCACTTGTATACGCTTCATCATGCTTCAAGAAAGAGAGATTGCAAAGTGGGAAGCCCATAGTTTATTACAATAGTTGTGATTTAAAATTTAAACAAATACAAGGAAACTAAAATCAAAATTTGATCTAACATTCATAGGTACTCATCATTTAGCCTCACAATTCCAGGAATGGGTGAAATCTAGGTTTCAAGCAATTTTCTACTCTCACAAACCTTGACTTCAAGATTTTCTTACAAAAATGAGAGTACAAGCAATGGAGAGCGCCTGTGTCCAAGAAGCAAGTGTTTTAATAACTCAAGGATGTGTGTATTCAAGTTTTAGATCAGATTTAAGATTACTAGGTAGACTTCATGCCCAATGGATACTTCAAGGCCACTGATCACTTCATCTGGCAGGTAGATAACCCCGCTAAGTCACCAAAATTGTTATCCAAAATTCACCCCCAAGGTAATTTTGATAACTTGCACAATTTCTTCAAATTTGGAGCAATAAGGAATGATGAAAGGCCAAAATTCGTAGTTTATTGTGACCCTTTACTTTTCTCTAACTCCATTATCCTAGAAAAATCTAAGGAGTTAGTGAAAATTTGCAAAAATCTGAAAAAATGAAGTCAAAGGCTTGTTTTAGTGCATTGATGAGTCAAGGGTGTGAATGGAACCCATGCGGTTGCACTAAGGTTCATCATACCGATTTGGGTCTGATTTTCAAAGGAATCAATGTATTGTGGCAAAAGCGGAAAAATTTTCCCGGTAGCACAAGATTCATGCAAAACAAGTGAGGACCCGAAAAGATGAAATGGCCGCAAGCCAGAGAAATGCAAAAAGGTGGAAGTTTTGTCCCTAAGCGCGTCCGCAGGATGTTGGGAAAAAGAATATGCGGGACCTAAAATGTTGAAATCACTGCAAGTCGAAATTTGTATTATAGATATGGCAAAAAAAAAAATCGGGACAATCGGGACCCGAAAAGCCAAAATGGCCACAAGCCAAAGAAATGTGGAAAACGTGGAAGTTTTTATCCCGCGCTTGCAGACACAAAATACTAAAATCACCACAAGTCAATGTATTACGGATATGGTGGGAAAAAATGTCCGATGACAATGGGGACACGAAAACTTGAAATCACCAATCGAAGTGTAGGCTTAGTGTACTGTGGGTTTTTCAGAAAAATTTGTCTCAAGTCACACGGGAGAGGCGGGACATCCAAACCCAAAATCGTCGCACAAAGAAGGAATCGGAAAAGGCGTAGAAAAAAACCTGGATAGTCCGAGTACCATAGGGACATGAGTTCCCCAAAACCCAGCATACCCACAATACAAAGGAAAATTCAACACCCGACCCCCAAACTTCAAACGGTCATAACTTTTGACCCAGAGCTCCATTTTCACAAAATTTGACTTTTCGAAAGGGCACAATGTCCTCTACGCCAAAAAAAAGATTTTTAATTTTAATGAGGGTATATATGTAAAAATAAAATAAACATCTCCAGATCCAATAAATTAAATGCTCATTTCCGTAAAATACAAGAAATCCCTGGTAAACTCAAAATCACACTCAGAAGGCCACAACTTTTGCATTTCTCAACAAAATCGAGAAAAATTGGTACCATTGAAATCATGGCTCTGAGCTCGACACACATAAATCATGAAATCTAGAATTTGATGAGGACCTGATGGCAATTTTTTTGAAAACATGGCCAAGTTCAGAACAATGATTTTACTTGTGGTTGGGATGTATTTAATAAAGCATGGGTAGACATTTTTCACTTTTGCAAGTTATGGGACAACATGGGATCCTTTTTCAAGCAATAAATCATCATTTCACTCCATTTATGACATCTTGCAAGTGGTGGGAAGGTAGATTTTGGGTTTTCATCTCTCTCTCTCTCTCTCTCTCTCTCTCTCTCTCACACACACACACACACTGACAGTGTTGGGATCATTGTAAAGGGAGATAGTTTTTAGTAGAAAACTTTGTCAAATTAGTTTTATGAAGTCAATGTGCTTGTGCTCTTGTATTGGACTCCTTGCATGATGATCCAGGCCCTTATTTTGTAATAGATTAAACTGTGCATATCATGTAGCAATAGATACAAGTTTTGGATGTGTTTTCCTTGTTATTTTTGTTTACATTCTTTTTTTCCTCTCCAACCTCATTACAAATATATTGTGTCTATTTTATTCTATTACAGGGATTCATTATCATTGTGTGCACATGAAATATTGTTGTGAATGTAGTTGTTAGACTATGGAGAATTGTTCTCACCCTTCTATTACGCACTTTGATTCCATTTTCACACATTTGATACTATTATCACACCCTCCTTTTCTCGTGTATCACCTCTTTAGTAAAGGTTTTGTTTTCATGCATCTCTCTCCTAGTCCCTTGGAAAGATAGATTAGGATAAGATAGTTTTACATGTATTAGAGTAGATTGTGGTAGGTATTTTAAGAGGAAGAACCATCTTTCTCTAGAGGTTTATCTCAAGTAGTAAGTCCCATAACATGGAGATAGTAACCATGTTATCCAGCTTACACCGTGAGCTCAAGCACACACACTTGTACAAATCATAGGGTGTTGTGATTCGATGAACACAAGCTTCTAATATATGGTTCTAATACCCTATTCATTAGGTGTTGGAATGTTGTTGGAGCATTACATAACCCAAATGGCATAACTCTATAAGAAAACATTCCCCAATGAGTGGTTAATGTATTCTTGATTTGATCTTTCTTCACTATACAAACTTGGTTGTATCCACTATAGCTTCTACAAAAATATAGCACTCTTGGCCATTACTACTTCATCCAAGATCTTGTCTAAGAATGGAAGAGGGTAATGATTTTTCTTTATTTCCTTGTTGACCTTCCCAGTAATCAACACAAATGTGTAGCTTCCCATTATTTTTTATTGAGATTGAAATGGGAGAAACCCATTCTAAATTCTCCATAGCAAATATGAAGTCTACATCAAGCAAGTTATCTATTTCTTCTTTTACAATCTTGAAAAATTGGGATTCATTTTATATGGCATCTACTTTATTGGCTTAGCACCATCTACCAGCTCAATAGAATGTTCTACCCAACTTACTTGATGGATTTCCTTATAATCAAAAGTGAATAAGTGCATGTACCTTCTAAAGAGTTGGAGGTAGGATTCCTTCTTAGTTTCCATCACAACATCACTAATTTTTATTTGGTGGAGACGATCATCAATTTCTTCTTCTAATAATTTTATGGGTTCATGAGTCGATGTGACTAGAAGGATATCCATGAATAACACATCCACCTCACTTTCTTCATCTTCTGTGTCCACTTCGTTGGTACTAAAGTAATTAGAGGATGTCCAATCATCAATTTCATCACTTGAATCCACATGTTCTCAGTATTATGATGTCGAGGCATCACATTTATCTTCACCTCTCTCTACCATGTCCAAGTTTCATGAAGCCTTCATTCCACATTACATTAAGCGTGTCATGTTAATGCAAATTCATAGCACCCCAAAAATGACCTATGGATCTGCTTTTCTAAAGTGTGTGAATGCACAATATTGAGCTTTCCCAAAGTGTGGGACCTTACAAATGGGGAAATCTCTCCAGAGAAGGTTGGTTCCTCTTCCTAAACTACCTACCACAAGCTATTCCAGTGCAAGAAAGCTAATCTAATCCTAATCTAACTTCCAAGGAGATAGGGAGAGAAAGAGAACAAGGAAAAATAGAGCCTACACTAAAACGGTGATACACCAAAGAAGGAAAATGTTGAACATCTATCAAAACTACCATGGAACAAAGAGAGGTGAGCAATGGAAAGGATGGACAAGTGCATCACAAAACCAAGGATGGATTTCACACAAAAATGTTCCAAAACTCCATGAACATAGCTCCAAAACCTGTAATGAACATCCAAACATGCACAAATACCTGTAATGAAGAGAGGCAAGAAGAAAATAAGAAAAAATGAGCAAGGATGGACAAATGCATCACAAAACACGTTTTTATTGCTCCTAAAATTTGTACAAAACATCATTTCATGGGTAAGAGGAAAAAATTCCATTACAAAGTAGGGGAGGAGGTTCAAACTCCATTTTCACCCTGGGGAAGAAAATAAGGGAGAGGCAGAGAATAATGATGAACAACTTTTACAAATGAGCCAAAACTGGCTTTTAACCATGAAGTAGAATGAAGAAAGGTGAAAAAACCGTGGAAAATTTGATTTGAAACTCCAACCACTGAAAAATCCTTCAATCTCACTTGCAAAGTGATGGGTTTCATGAAAAATCCCATACTTCCAAAGTACATTGCTTTGCAGAGCAAAACAGAGGCCCATACTTCATTAATTTTGGTGGTTGGGAACCATTTCTACATTTTTTGCATGCCAGAGACGTTTTCCCATTTTTCTCCCACAAATATCCATCAAAATTTAAAATTAAATAGTCATCGTGTGGATAATTTCACCATCTTTCCAATGATATAAAGAACGTGAAAATCCGAGCTCTAGATCAAAAGATATGGCCCTCTGAAGATTTAGGGCAAAAATGGCAATTTAGGGTCAAAAATTAGGTCAAGGGTCAAACTTTAAAATTTTCCCCTTTTTTGAATTTGGGAAAATTTCCCAAAATTCCCCCACACTACGTTACTCCTGCTGCCACATGACACTCCCATTTGCTTAATGGAATTGTGGCAACTTCACTTTTCCTTTTGATTTTCAATTTTAAAATTTCCCAAAATTTCCCCGCAAGCTCCGCTCTCTCATGTGACACATGTCACTCTTTGTTCAGCAGAGGTGCGCTCTAATTTCTCACCCTAGCACTTTTTTACCACTTTGGAAAATTTCACCAAATCCTTCCACGTTTCCCCGACTTCCCTCCACCGACAATTTGGACACGTGTCGCATCCCCATTGCTCGGCGGGCCTTTGCAAAATTTGCAAATCTCTCCATCCTCCCCAAAAGGGCTAAGTGCACACACTTTTTTTTTTCCTTTGACACCCTTTTCCCACTTTGGAAAATTTTTCAACTTCTCTCTCTTACCTGACCTCCACCACCACGTGGCACCATTTCAATGGCCATGCGGCCTGCCTAGGAAAATTTCCCCAAAAAACTCCGTCGAGCCATAACTCGAAAATTACAAGGAGTTAGGAGGAAAATTTTACCTTTCTAGAAAGGTGAGAAAATTATCTATCTAATGGCCATTTCTAAAAACATTTGAGTGCTTGAAATGTGCAAAAATTGAAGTTGAAGCACAAGGAAGGAAAGGAATGAAGGTAAGTTAGCCAAAATAAGCAGGGGGCTCATTTTGGATAACAATTTTGGTGACTCAAAGGGGTCATCTGCCTGACTAGATGAATGATCAGTGGCCTTTGAAGCATCCATTGGGCATGGAGTCAAGCCTGATAACCAATTCTGATCTGAACTATGAAAATCTAACCTCTGAGCCACTTGGAAACCCACTAAACTTGGAGTTGATCTTCACCAAAATGCCATTGAAATGGACTATGCAAGAGCAATACAACAAGCACCAAAAACTATGTACAAAATTGGAAATCATACATACCCCAAGTGGGATATGTAGAGTGTGCACAAGCACTTCTTCTACTAAAGAAACCTACCTACTCTACTCTAACTGGAAGCAAAGGTGAGCTAAACAAACCCTGCAATTGGTTGTGCAAAATAGCTTCCTTTCTTCAAAATTGGAAGCCATGCAAATGATTTGGAGCTAAGTATGGCTGCTTGGATGAGTGGAAAATCAACAAGAAGCTGGTCTTCTACCCAAATTAGCAAGGTGTTAGCTGAAAGCAAATTGAATACCTCTTTTAGTTGCTCTGCATTTGGATTGAAGAGGTATTGCAGCTGATCCTTGGTACTTTGTAGCTCATCCTCATGCTTAGAAGCAAGCATGACTAGTTTTGACTTCTCCTTTGGCTCCAATGAAGCCAAATACCTGATTGGGCAAGGTCTAATCCATTTGATATGCCCATAGCTCTGATTTTCAACTCCAAAAATGGAGTCTTCTTGTAGACCTTCTTGAATGGATGGTGTGGAAGCAATGGTAGAACTTTTCTGCCCTTTCTCTTCCTCCAATGAAGAACATGGAAGATTTAAATCTTCCAATCTTGATTCCAAAGAGCTGCTATAAGATGCAGGTTCTACTGCAATTGAAAGTTCTCCTTCATGATAGTAGGTTCTTGTGTTTGGAAGGTGGATGAAGGAGGAGAAAATGGTGTGATTTCAACCGGTTCTTCTCCATCAAAATAGTCCTCCAAATCTAACAGATAAACTACCTCATTGTTGTCCTACTACAAATGCTCAACCTCCTCCATGGTGTTCTTTTGATTTGCAACTTGATCACCATGTTTATCTTCATTCTCAAAGGTGAAGTTTGAAAGATCAAACTCCTCTTCAACGTTGGAGCTTGAAGAGAATGAAGTAGAAGGAAGAACTGAAGGTTCTTCTATAGCCTGTTTTGTGCTCAAAGCTTTTGGATCTGCACTTTTCTCCTCCACAACTGGAATGTGCTCCTCTTCTTTTGGATTTGGAGCAGCTTGTTCTTCCTCTCTACTTTGAAGACCATCTTGCTCTTGAATGACCTCTTCCTCTAGCATGAAGTTTTTCAAATCAAACTCTTCAATCTACGCTACTCTAGAGGACAAGTTGGGGCTGCAAGATCTCCTTTAGAGCTCTCTTCTTCCATGGCTGATTGTGCAACTTCTATTGGATCAGCATTTTCTTCAAGTAGAGTGCCAACATGGACACTACATTCTGAGCAAATTGATTGATCTGATCTTCTTCTTTTTTCTCTTCAAAATCAGCCTTGGCCACCACTTGTTCTTCAACCTTTACCTCCTCTGTAGGCTTCACCAGCAAAGGAATTTTCTCAATCCCATATCTAAGAGCCAAACTTACTAAGCTCTTAATCATTCCTTCTTTGCTTGGTTCTTCCTCTTGCTGTCCTTCATGACTGATTTTTGCAATTTCTTCTTCCCCACATGGAATTGGGAAGGCAAGAGGAGAAATAGATTGGAGTTCAACCAATTTTGCATTTTTTTGGTGGTGGAGGAGGTAGAACTTCTTGTTTCTTTGGAGGGAATGGCTGTTTGGAAGGGAAAAGGATAGAAGAATTGAGATGGGGTGGAAGACTAGGGATGGAGAAATGGAATCAACACTTGGGGCAAGCATGGGCTGGATTTGGAATTTGGCATTCAAAATGAGATGGTGTTGCTTGAGGAATGGAAAGAGAAAAACCAGATGATGGTGTAGAACTTACCCATTGACAAGGTTGCTCAACACCAAGTTTATAGGCCTCTATCTCCAGTGTCCATTGTGCAAGTTGGGGCAACATCTCAATCATGAAGTCCAACTTCTCCTGAGGGCTGTAATGTCTTGGAAAAGGGCCTCCCCATGGACAAGGTGCTCTGAAACCAATCTGAAATGCCTTCATTTGTGCTTGAGCCCTTGATTGCACCATGCCAACCTCCATTTTTTGGATTTTCTCCAAAAAATCAGCATCTTCTCTTGACTTCCCTCATCATATGTGTATCCTTGTGTTTGATGTGTTTCATAGCCAAACTAATTTTGGCCTTGCTCATATGGATATGCATGCTGATTTTGAATTTGTTCAAAATGTTGATTTGAAGGAGTTGTAAAACATGTTGGAGGTGGAATGTATTGTTATTGTTGTAAATGTGAATTCCATGATGGAAATGAAGTCATGATTGCACAACTTCATGGAATGAAAGAAGATGGAAGAGATGGAAAAAAGAATGAATGGAAAAATGAATGGAAAATAGGTCTACAACTCAGAGAATGAGTTGTTTACTAGATGGAGTCGCCAGATGTGCTTTTTGAATATGCCTCCAAAGGCTGAATCTTTAACAGGAACACACCAACCTGTCAAAAATAAAGTGGAAGACCTCTAAGGTCCCACGGCATGCCAAAACTATTAGTGCAAATTCACAGCACCCCCAAAATGACCTATGGATCTACTTTTCTAAGGCAATGTCATTTGGTGTGAATGCACAACATTGAGCTTTCCCAAAGTGTGGGACCTTTGAAAATGGGGAAAGCTCTCCAGAGAAGGTTGGTTCCTCTTCCTAAACTACCTACCACAAGCTATTCCAATGCAGGCAAGCTAATCTAATCCTAATCTAACTTCCAAGGAGACAGGAGAGAGAAGAGAAAAGAGGAAAAAAATAGAGCCTACACTAAAATGGTGATACACCAGAGAAGGAAAATGTTGAACATCTATCAAAACTACCATGGAAACAAAGAGAGGTGAGCAATGGAAAGGATGGACAAGTGCATCACAAAACCAAGGATGGATTTCACACAAAAATGTTCCAAAACTCCATGAACATAGATCTCCAAAACCTGCAATGAACATCCAAACATGCACAAATACCTGTAATGAAGAGAGGCAAGAAGAAAACAAGCAAAAATGAGCAAGGATGGACAAATGCATCACAAAACACGTTTTTATTGCTCCAGAAGTTTACACAAAACATCATTTCATGGGTAAGAGGAAAAAATGCCATTACAGAGTAGGGGAGGAGGTTCAAACTCCATTTTCACCCTAGGGAAGAAAAGAAGGGAGAGGCAGAGAATAATGATGAACAACCTTTACAAATGAGCCAAAACTAGCTTTTAACCATGAAGCAGAATGAAGAAAGGTGAAAAATGCGGGCAAATTTGATTTGAAACTCCAACCACCAACAAATCCCTTCAATCTCACTTGAAAAATGATGGGTTTCCTTAAAAAATCCCATACTTCCTCGTACATTGCTTTGCAGAGCAAAACAGAGGCCCATACTTCATTAATTTTGGTGGTTGGGAACTATTTCTGTGTTTTTTACATGCCAGAGACGTTTTCCCATTTTTCTCCCAAAAATTTCCATGAAAATTCAAAATTGAATAGTCCATCATGTGGAGAATTTCACCAAATTTCCAATGATATAAAGAACATGAAAATCCAAGCTCTAGATCAAAAGATATGGCCCTCTGAAGATTTAGGGCAAAAATGGCAAAAATAGAGTCAAAATTAGGTCAGGGGTCAAACTTTAAAATTTTCCCCCTTTTTTGAATTTGGGAAAATTTCCCAAAATTCCCATGCTCCCACTCCCTTCCACGTGGCACTCTCCGATCCACTAATGGAATCGCGAGCCCGAACTTCACTTTTTCCTTTGATTTTTGCATTGGGAAAATTTCCCAAAATTTCCCCACGCTCCGCTCTCCCAATGACACATGTCACCATCTCTGGTTCAACGGAGAGTGCACTCATTTCTTGCCCTTTTCAATTTTTTACCACTTTGGGAAATTTCACTAAATACTTCCACCGCCCTTGACTTCCGCCACCACCGGACACGTGTCGCATCCCCATTGCTCGGCGGGCCTTTGCAAATTTCTCCATCCTCCCCTGCGGGCCAGTGGGCCGGTTTTTTCCTTTGAACCCTTTGCCCACTTTGGTGAATTTTTCAACTTTGCTCTACTGCCCCGACCTCCACCGCCATGTGGCACCATTTCATTGGCCGTGGGCCTGCCTAGGGAAATTTTCCCCAAAAAACTCCACCGGGCCATAACTCAAAATTTACAAGGAGTTAGGAGGAAAATTTTACCTTTCTGGAAAGGTGAGAAAATTATCTATCTGATGGAGCCATTTCTAGAAACCTTTGAGTGCTTGAAATGTGTGAAAATTGAAGTTGAAGCACAAGGAAGGGAAGAATGAAGGTAAGTTAGCCAAAATAAGCGGGGGCTCATTTTAGATAACACCTCCATTTAATAAGAAATCATGCATTGAAATTCCATTACAAAATACCTCACTTGTGGAGCATAGGGATCTACCTCTTCTTCCAAGACGAGACCTCAACCTCCTTCCTTCATTAGACTTGAGTCCAATTCATAGCTCTCATCTCTTCTCGGAAGACATAGCAAGAAGTTTTCCATATGTAATATTACAGGTGCTTAGAGAGATCTTCTAATATGAAGTATGGTCCTTTCCCCTATGAAATCAAAAAATCCTACACACCCAACTTTCTTCTCCTATGTTTCTTACTAGCCTCTCCTTTCATTTTTAGGATCATTTCCATCTTGGTTATCTTTCTCTTTCTTTCTTTTTATCACAAGCACGTCTACTTCATTATTTATGCTCCTATCTACTACATCAAATTAATTCACATGTGCTTTTCCTTTATCATTATCTCTTGTACCAGATGTAGAGGCCCTATCTAGACAATTATACTTATAATGGCCCTTTTTATGACAACCATAACATACAACTTCAGATATATTTCTTTTTAGACCTCTATCTCCTTGGGAATTTTGGGAACTAAATTCCTTTCCTTGAAGAAGATTAATAGTTAACTAGCCCATTTTCCTAAGTAGATTCTCATACTCGGTGTATTTAATAGAGGGAATATTTGTGCTCACCGAGAGTTTTTGTGGCATATGGACCAAAGGTGTTGGTGTAGGACCCACCTTAGTAACCATTTCTTTGGGTTCCTCTTCAATAATTTATTTTTACCTTGTAGCAATCTCCTTTGCTTGTTCGATAGTTGTTGGACGGTCATACTTCACTCATTGTCGATCTCTAGCTTAATACAAAGAATTAAGTGTTTCAAAGGAGATTATCCACTCCATTCATCAACCCATATGCTAATCCTTCCTTCCGGATATAGGCATCAAGATTCCTCCTTAGCTCTAGAACACGATCATGATAATCCTTTATCTTCTCCTTCTCTCTTTGGGCTAGCTTTGTGATCTCGATCATGAGATATGCATACTTATCTATTGTGCACCAAATTCTTCAAGAAAACTTTCAGTTAATAAATCCCATGAATTTTTAACATTATCACCTAGTGTTTCAAACCACCTAAGCGTTGAACCATCCAAAAGGTACGAAAAAATCAATCCATTGTTCCCTTCTTATGAGGTCTTTACAAATGCAAGACCTTTTAAACTCTTGAATGAAAGAGGGATCATCTTCATTAGATTGGGCTGAAAAATAAGAATCTTTCCCATTTTCAAAAGTAACCATAGTGAAATACCAACCCACAAGTACAATCAGTAAGACTTATGTGCACAAATAATTGGAATCACTACAATAGAAAGTGACTTTACACCTTTCTGTGGTAAAATAGGAATGACCATGGTAAACTTACATTTACTATGGTAAAACTTGACTTACTATGGTAAATACTATTCATGGTAAAAAGTGACTTTACTATGGTAAATACTATGCACGATAAAAATTGACTTTACTATGGTAAATATTATGCATGGTAAAAAGTGACTTTACCATGGTAAATACTATGCGGTAAAAACAAAGTTACCCTCCAAATGATTTCTAACTAAGTGGGAATATTTCTCCAAAAATTCCACCAATGAGAAATGGTCCCGCCACAAAACAAAAATGTCAATTCCAATCTAGAACTATGATAATATTTCACTAGGAACTCCTCGTGTTATGATTATTTCAATAATGCACAACTTTTGGTTTGGTGGTAGTAATCTGGAAACACAGTAATAAACATAACACAAGAATACCACAGTCTATAATATAAAGAAATGATGACAGATCTGAAATACAAATGTAAATTATATTATTAACATGATATGATACAATCTCACCCATGAATTACTCTAAGTGTTACCAACTCCACTTGCCTTCCAATAATAACTCGAGAGAAACTTCACAGTTACACATTTTGATGGCTTCCTTAACACACCTTCACAATGACTTCTTTATTCATATAATAATTATTAAAAATTTATTCCATGCTAAATGAGGGGGTGGCCTCTCTATTTATAAAACTTTCAGGCTTATCCACCCTATCTCTAAGATAGGATAGGAAATCTCTTCCGGCTAATCATATTCCATGCCTAAACTCTTATCTTTACATGTAGGCTTATCTTCTAAGATAAGATAAACCTTATCATTTCACATGGGTTCCACCTTTCTAGATTTTATACAAAATATTTATGACATCACTCCTTGTGATTATTACATATATAATATTTCAAATTCTTAATCATGTAGGCCCCACTTATCTACTTACCCTAACTTTGACATTTTAACATTATCGTGGGACCACTTATGACAAATATTTACATTTTACCATTGACTACAATATTCCTATTATAATTTTATGGTTACTTATATTGTACTTTATTAGCGGTGTCATGCCGGTTGTGTCGTTATCTTCTAGTGGATGCTACTACTAACTATAATTAACAACACCTTACTCATAATGCATATATAGAAATTATGGAGGAAAATTCTAGTGTTGACAGTAGTTCGAGAGGATTTGACCCTACACTTCCGAGTTGTTGAAGGGATTTTGGGGATAAGATTCTTCTTAAATAGAACCTAACACTCAGCGAAATATGCACACAATACCCATGATGAGAATAAAATAAAGGAGTTGTGGTAGAAGTCTGTGTAGCCTTTTTTGTTTGGTCATGTTTGACCTTGGATTCAAGCTTCTTCATATGGTGTCGGTAGGCTCTACAATTAGAAACATCATGTCCTAGATCCTCATGCCATGTGCAGTATGGTTCATCCATAGAACACTTAAGATCCATAAGGGCAAGAGATAGGGGAGAGGTATCATGTAGGTTGTAGAGGGCTAGTGGGTGTGTCTAATAAGGGTACTGATGCAATGGGTGAGGATGGCGTCGATGGAGCAAAGTGTGTTCCCTAGTAATCGAGACATGATAAATAATATCTTCACCCATAATATCATTGGTTTCGTAATCAAATTTGGTGACCCATTCATCCACTTTTGTCAACAAGAATAGGTCGACTAAGTCAATGTTGGTATGTAGAAGTGTAGTCGATGGAAAAATTTGACGTTTAGGTACCGGTGGGAATTATCGTTAACTATGTTTAGAGGTTCCTCTTGTACTAGGATAACATTCACATCATGAGTAATTTTGGTGCATAGGGTTTCTTGGTAGCACAAGACTTCCCTATCATGAATTTGGGCATAACTAACTAGATGAGGGTCATCTAAAGTGTAACCATCATTGTAATTTGTTACTTGAGGCATTAACCACACAAGAATCAACTATGGTTTTGAGTTGGACCATACACTCCCACGGGGCCTATTAATAATCAATATCTACCACCACTGAAAATTTTCAAGATGATCCAACATCGGATCAAAAGTTTTGGTCTTCATAAGTTATCCTCCCACATCATTCTCCCTGGTTAAAAATAATTTTGATCCTACGAATTCAGGTTGTTGAATTTCATCTAATTTTTATTTTCAATCTTCTTCAATTCCCACTCAAGAATCCAAGTATTTTCTTCCTACTACAAACCTTCCCACTACACCAAATATTTTTTGTAGCTCCCATGTTTAATAGTGATTGTCTTTTGGTCCAAGACATGCATTAACCTTTCATTTTTCTTCTTCAGCATCTATTGCTCCCGGTTTATTTCTTCCTCCTCCACTACATTTTCCTTATGACATAGAAACTTATATAAGTCGAAACATTAAAAACTAGTGAAATAAAAAAGTTGTCGGTAGCTCCACCTTGTAGGTATTATCACTCATTCTCTTCATAATCTTACATGGCCTAATCTTCTTATACTTTTGTTTATTATATGTCCCTTTTGAAACCTCTCCTTTATAAGATGAACCATCACCATATATCCTTCTTCAAATACATTTACTCTCTTCTTGGTATCTGAACTACTTTATATTGTGCATTACTAACTTTTAGCTTTTCTTTCACTTCTTCCCGTGATTGTAGAATGTGTTCTTCAAATGCTTCTACATCATCACTAGTTTTATCTTCACCAAGTAGCACAATCAAATCTAAGACCCCTTAGGGTTCCTACCATATACAATATGGAAAGGAGACCTCCCTGTTGACCTATTTACCAAGTTGTTATAATTAAACTCGGTAGCTTTTGGTAAAGCCAAGTCCTAGGATTTTGTTCACTACTTTTGTCTTCCCATCATCTAGGGGTGATATGCACTACTTGAATTGTAGTTTTTCCCATTTTCCTCCACGAGTCTTCCAAAAGTAACTCAAAAAAAAATTCTTCCTATCTAAAGTGATCATTATTGGAACTCCATGTAACCTAACCACTTCGAAAAAAAATATATTCAACTCTAGAAGAATTATTAGTTATCTTACAAGAAATGAAATGTGCCATCTTAGAGAATCTATCAACCATAACAAAGATAGAATCATTCCCTTGTTGTGTGTTAGGAAGTCCTAACATAAAATCCATACTCAAATCAACCCATGGCCCTATAGGGATAGGTAATGGCATATACAACCCAGTATTCTTTGTATGGCCCTTAGCCATTTGGCACACTCTACATATTTCTATGATCCTACTTATGTCCCTCTTTACCTTTGGCTAATAATACTTTTCTACAACAAGAAAAATTGTCTTATTTATACCAAGGTTTCCAACCAACCCCCCACTATGCAATTCTATTATAATATTTTCTTTGATTGAACCAACAAGGATGCAAAATTGTTTTCCCTTGAATAAAAAACCATCTTGCATAAAATAATCATAAGAAACACTACCCCTATAGGGTCCTTACATTGTATCACAACATCACCAAAATCTAGATCACCTTCATACAATTCATTAATTACCTCAAACCCTACTACTTCATTTTCCATTGTTATCAAAAGTGTTACATGCCTACTCAAGGTATCAATAACTTAATTTTGCTTACACGGCTTATGATTTAAGACAAAGTTATATTCTTGTAAAAATAAAACCCACTTTGTATGCCTACTATTTATTTTCTTTTGTGTTTTTACATACCTCAATGCTTCATGGTCGAGTAAAAGAGTACAAATTCTTTAGCACCAAGTAATTCCTCAAATGCCTTAATGCTTGAACAATAGCATAAAATTCCAAATCATAAGTAGAAAATTTCCTCCTAACTTCATTTGGATTTTCAGAGAATGCCACAGTCATCCTTATTGACTCAATACATCTCCATCCTAATATGTGATGCATCACAATCAACCTCAAAGACCTTGCTAAAATCTGGAAATACCAAAATAGGTGCCTATGACCCTTTCTTCTTCAAAAATTTAAAACTCTTTATTGTTACCTTGGTCCATACAAACTCCTTCCCCTGTGTACACTTTGTTATGGGTGCAACAATGTTACTAAAATTCCTGATGAACTTCCTATAAAAATTTTCCAATCTATGAAAACTACAAACCTATGTCACATTCCTTAAAATAGGCCATTCCAAAATTTCCTTCACTTTTTCCTCATCCATCCTCACTCCATCCTCTGAGATGAAAAACCCCAAAAAAACTAGAATTTTCTATAGAAATATACACTTCTTTAAGTTTACATACAAGACTCTCTTTACGTAACAATTCTAACACCAATTTCAGATGTAACAAGTGTTCTTCCACTTACCAAACTTACTGAATATCAAAATGTCATCAAAATAGAAAATATTCTCATATTACTATGTTCATAAACCTCATGAATATATTGGGTGCATTAGATAGCCCAAATGACATCACCATCCACTCGTATAATCCATATTTTGTTTTGAAATTTATTTTCCATTCATCCCCTTCACAAATTCAGATCTAGTAGTACCCACTCCGCATGTAAATATTAATAAAATATCGTGCTCCTACTAGCACATCCATCATATCATCCAATCTTGGAATTGGGAATCGATACTTAATTTTGATTTTATTTATGGACCTAATTTCCACACACATTATTCAATATCCATCCTTTTGGGACTCAATAATGTTGGAGTTGCACATGGACTCGTGTTTTCCTCACTAACCCTTCATGTATTAGATCTATCACTTGCATGTTTAACTCCTCACTGTGATCGGACTCACCACTGTATGTTTCTGAATTGGAAGGGCCAATCCTGGGATCAAATTAATATGGTGTTTTATATCCTGCTTTAGAGGTGACCCATCTAGTATCTCATCTGGTATGACATCCTTGTATTCATTTAGTACCTTTGTTGCTATAGCAGGTATATCAAAGTCCTCTATTTCTACCTTTTTCAACATCAATGCATAACACCAACTAACGTATTCCATTTCTATAGTAAACTCTTTTGTAGCCAAAAATCCCTCACTCTTCTCTTCTTCCTTGAAGGGTAACAAGACCACCTTTACACCATCCTTCCAAAAGGTATATGTATTTTCCCTCCATCATGTGTAACCTTCTATCATATTTCCAATGCCTCCCTAGTAATATATGGCATGCATCCATTGGGATAACATCACACCACACCTCATCCTTATAGGTATTCCCAATCAAAAACTTTATAAGACATATTTTATCTATTGTTACCTCATTCCCTTTCTTGAACCATGATATATGATATGGATATGGGTGTTTCTCACATTTTAGACTGAGTTTATCAACCATCACAGTTGAGACCATATTTTCACAACTACCACCATCAATAATAATTTTTAATACCTTTCCTCCAAAGGTGCATCTTGTTCGAAAGATATTTTTCCTCAACCAAGAATTAGCACTAGCACCATTTTGTTCTTTCTCCTTCCTTGGGAAAATCATAATCCTCCTTATCATGAGGGTTTAACCCAAGTCTGCAAGTAAAACCTCCATTTAGTATTCCTCTTCAACTTCAACCAGGTTTGATCATGATTGTTCTCCTTATCATCTATCCTGTAGGATAGTGTGAACACTCAAAAGCTTTGTGCCCTTATTCACCACATTGTGACATGCTTTTGGGGTTATTCTAACCCCATCCTCCATTATAACCTTTGCCCCTCTAAAACCCCTACCTCTTTGGTAGTTATCATAGATTTGACCAAATTCTTCCTGCCCTTCTGCATTAGAGGATTCACCTTTTATAGAATCAAATCTACCTCTACCTCTCATTGAAGATGATGATGGCCCTCTCTTCACACCTCTTCTAAAATTACTCCTCTTGTTATTTTATTCTTATTTTAATGTGATTTGATAAGCATCATCTAGGCTATGGATCTGAAGCATACTTAGTTCATCTTGTATGGTATAACTCAACCCATTTACATACCTTGTATCCTTATGTTCTTCGACTCTCCTTGTTCCACTTGGATTGATAGCTTGTAAAATTTATTGGTATACTCTTCAATGTTAAGATCCTTTTGTCTTAGGTTTTGAAACCTTCAAAATAGTTTCTAGGCATAATCTATAGGAAGAAACTTTTCTTTCAACTTCTTCACCATTTTATTCCAATTTTGGATCTTGCCCTTTCCTTTCCTTTGTCTTTCATTTTGTAATTGATCCCACCAAATCAATGCATTTCTAACTAACTTAGTGCATAAAAACTTAACCTTCTTTTCCTCTGAAATGTTTTTCCACTCAAATAATTTTTCCATGTGATTCAACTAGTCAATCAACTCCTTTGGTCGTAACCCTCCACCATAATCAAGAACATTAATCTTGATGTCGTCATTCTTTCCCTCTAAAATTTGGATAAATCTCTCCTCAAATGTTCTATCATTAGAGGTTTCTTCATATCTCTCATTTTATTCTTCATTTCCTCCATTAATTAATGGAGGTAATTCTTCAATATCACTATCTGGGTTTGCATCCCCATTTGCATGTCTCCTTCTACGGCGAGTAACTTCTCACATGAGATTAGCAACTTGTCTTTGTAGCTCCTGTATATGCATATTCATCTAGGCATAACCTCTTCTCCCATGTCTAGCCATGATTATATAAAATATAGGTAATAAATTACATAGAAAAATGTAATATATATTACCTTCACCATTCCCGCAAGATCCAAATCCTACTCTGATACCAATTGATGTGGATCCAACTATAAGAGGTTGAAATACCTCTAAAAAACACACACAAAACTATTTTTGTAAAAAAGAAAAGTTTAAAATATATTTCTTCTCATTTTGGAATCCAAACAAATCTTTTACATCATTATAATCTTCCTTTTATTTTTAGGTTTTTAATTTGAGTCAAAAACACTGAAAATGCCAAAAAAACCTAAAATACCAAAAATTCCTACTAGTAAAACACCTCATATGGGTCCCAAATTTTGTGTACAAAATATTCCTTTGTAAATTAAGTCTCACACAAAATTTCATCTTATTCTATAAAGCATAGAAAAAGTTATTAAAACTCTAAGTCCTAGACAAAAGCAAAAAAACATTCGAAGCCAATTTTAGACCACTAGACAAAGGAATCTGGCCCCAAAATATGCTGGAATGGAAATAACCTTTGTGGAAAATTTTGGTCACAACATACTACTAATCAATATCTACCACCACCAGAAAATTTCAAGACTATTCAACTAGCGGATCAAAAGTTATGGCCTTCACAAGTTATGCTCTTGCATCGCCTAAGTCCCCTACTCGGGCAGCTCCTTCACATAGGTGTTCACCACCTCCTTCACCACATAGGTCTCCTTCACATGTACATCATTACTCTCATACTCCATTGATCTTAGAGCATCATCACATTCCTTTATCTCCTCGATATTAGGTGGAGGGCCTTTTCCTTTCACTATCGTAAGATAGGCTTCTATCCTCCTCACACTTGGGGGAATCACACTTTCTTCCCACCCTCCTAACATCATTAGTTTTCTACAATTCCTACTATTATGCTTCATACTTAATACTTCCTATTTCTAATCATGCATACACATCTTGATACACACCTTATATCGACATTACCCTATGACGTACTCTAGTTCCATGGTTCATACTCGACTATTGAGGGTCTAAATCTAAATGAGTCTCACCACATTCACTTTTCATGCTCTATGCTTCATTATCTATATCTCTAGCGAACATTCTCAAACCATTTCCCAATCACGCACTTGTTATATGGTTCATTCTTGACTATTGAGGGGGCATTTATTAATGAACCTCATCTCATACACATCCATTATGGCCACATTATTCCTTCCACCTTCACACTTTGCATTCCATTCCATCACACTCATACATTGCATATACATATCTTGGTTGCACTTACTCTTGCTTTATTATACTACTTACATGATGCACTTTACTTACTATGCTAGTCAGATACTCAATATGTCATTATCTTTATCATATACACATGCATGTTCACTTGGTCTCTAGTTGTGAATGCATATTTCCTACATATTTTCACACACTGCAATGATGCTTGACATTGTATCCTTTACCATCCGTCGAGGCTCTTAGGGGGATCTACATTTCCTACTCTAACACAATACAGGTTGTTATTTTTAATCATTTACTACTTCTACTTTCTAGCACATTACTTTCCATTGATACATACATGCCTTGACATAATTTTTATCTTTCTAACATGCTAACGGGTACTTCGTGTGTAGCATTTACCTTGCAGGACTACATGTTACCATGTTTTCCTTATACAATTTTTCTTCCATTCATTGTTATTGTATGCCATTATCTACGTCTATGCCCTATGTCTTTTTTATCATTGTTTGTATGCTTTTGGCCGCTTCGGCCCTAATTGTCTTGTGTAGACAACTTGTTTAACAAAAATAACTAAATGGGGTGTAGTAAAATATAGTTAATCTAATATAGGAGGACATATAAATGCACGGTAAATAAATGTACCAAGATAGTATGTAAATGACATAAGTAATAAAACTAATAAAAAATAGAAACCCTAATGTGCAAGAGAGAGAGAGAAAAGAACTCAAATGATTCGACAAAGTGACGGGACTATGTCAAAGAGGAGACTAGAAAAATTAGAAGTAGGAACAATTGTGTAGGAGTGCCAAAAAGGATGGAGCTGGAGGATCTAAGCTGGACTAGAGAGCCTAGAAGAGAATTGGTGTGCACGTGGGGATCTCGTCTCAATCTGGCACCATGGCTTGTGTGAAAATCTCTAAATTGATAGCTTGAGGCGAGATTTACACACGAATAATTCTATATTCTCTGTATATTTCAATATGAAATACATTAGCTATTATATAGGCAATATAATAGCTTAAACTACTTCCTATTAAATAGGAAGCACAATTAACAAATAACCCATTTAATCAATTTATGGGTGTAACAATTGACTTAATAATATGAGTTGTTTTAACAACTCATATAACAATATTTATCTATATTATATTATTATTAATGAGTTACCAAACTCATATAATAATATAATGAATTAATAATGTTTACAACAATTAATTCCTAACATTCACCCCCTTGGTGTGAACATTATTAATTCCCAATATTCACCCCCTTAATGTGAACATAGAAAAAAATGCACCATAGAATCTGAACTAGAGAATCATATGCCTTCGCATATTTTTAGGTCTACATCTACCGGCTTGGATCTTGATGCACGCACATGACCAATCCGCTTCACCATAGTGAACCCCATACCGAATGATCACACTTCCATCGATTCACCTACATACGTGAACTCAACAGTTCCCACTTTCACTTCCAGTGAACGATAGAATTTCACCTAAATCTGATCGATGTTATAAGTATGATAATCAAAAAATCTATGCGATCAAAGGATCAATCCATTTCGACTTCCTCCTATACAATTGTTTTCAACACCCAACACGCACATCCTCCTTGTTTCAATCAAAACATGGGAGGGAAACCACACACCATTTTATTTTGAGCACACCACACAACTGAAATGATATAAAATATTGCCACCAAATTTGAATGTGACCCCATCATTCATGGTGACAAGAGGTGTTGATCTCCCTCCATCCTTCGTTGCCTCGACCTCAATAGATGGATGCTAACTCAATTGGATGTGAACATGAGGCTCAATGGTTTGTCATCGGGACATCGGTAAGTAACACCAAAATGCGTCCATAAGGCAAAAAAATTTACAATTTTGACAATTTTCCTAATAATCACCTAAATGACAACAACAAATGACACAAATATATTTTTGACACTTTGATTCTGACTATTTTGACTTCTTTGAGTTTTTGACAATGGACCCAAAAAGACTAGACTTTTACATAAACATTTTTATACTAATAATGACCATGGACTATAGTCATATCTTATTACAAGGACTTTATTTATTTTTATTTGACACTTCTAAGTAAATCTAATACCACAAACAACACTAAAGACTCATATAACTATTGGAGTCTTTTACAATTGTTTCAAATGGTACGACATTACGTAATAAACTAAAAGATGATAGTGACAATATATCTCAAGCTATTATTGAGAATCTAATGGACACCTAACAAAATACTTTAAAGACGTTAATATTGACACATATACAAAAAAACTTCCAAACTGGCTCTAAACTCAGCATGTGGACAACATGGTTGTTACAAGAACGGAGGAAAAGTTTTGCGAGAATATTTAGGATATATAAAATTAATTCTGCAAAACTTAGAGGAATCTTACGGATTATTAGACAACATGACATACCACTTGCATGTTGAATATGGCGACAAGTGTGAAAATCCCATGGAGTACATTTGCTTCCTGTGTAAGCATCTTACACCCTTTACTGCACCTTGATCTTCAAAATAGTTTAGGGTGCCGATTGAGGTGATCCAAGCGTGAAGACCGGAGTTATTCCAAGAATAAATTACCAATATAAACTAACTCACCAAGTCTATGTCGAGAGTGCTTCACACACCCAAGATGTCGTTGAACCCGATCTGGAGAAAAACACAGCCAACAAAATCTGATTCAAAACTTTAACAATCTATAGATCGAGCCTTGGATTACTGCGTTGAAGGATGACAGTTGTCATGGTACTGAGCTAAATGCAAATGTCCAATTTCTTGATCCGTGAGGTAAAGGACAGTGTATCGACTGATGGATTTCAAATCCAGAGCAAAGGAGCTAGTGGTGGGTGATCAAGTTCAAATGTTGAACGCAGATGCAAATCAAACTAAATTGACCCAAATGTGAGGATCTTGAAGTATATTTTGATGCAAAACATCGTAGACTATTGATGCAGATCGATGCAAAATCTAAATCACAGTGAATGGAGAAAGTAGAGAGAAGCCACACGGTGAATTCTGAGATGAAATTTGGTGCAATGTCTATGAAATCAGCATCAATATACAAAGAAAACTTTTCTGGTTGCACGGTCAAAGCTCTAAAAATATCCCTGATATAAGACTGAACATTTTGAATATAATCTAAGCTAAAATTAAAATTTTGGGAAAGAGATTAACATTCACAGGGCAAAATAAAGAGTTATAGTTGCCCTTCAAACAAAACTATTTTTCCATTACAAGATCAGTAATTCACTCTGATACCAAATGATAGCTTGAGACCAAATTTACACACGGAATAATTATATATTCTTTGTATATTTCAATATGAAATACATTAGCTATTATATAGGAAATATAATAGCTTAAACTACTTCCTATTAAATAGGAAGCACAATTAACAAATAACTCGTTTAATCAATTTACGGGTGTAACAAATGACTTAATAATACGAGTTGTTTTAACAACTCGTATAACAATATTTATCTATATTATATTATTATTAATGAGTTACCAAACTCATATAATAATATAATTAATTAATAATGTTTACAATAATTAATTCCTAACATAAATATAATCTCCACATGGTCGAAAGGTGATCTTAAACCCTTGTTGCCTATCACATCAACTTTGTTGTACTATTTTGGATGTCGCCAATAACTCAAGATGGAAGAAAGGCCTATAAGACCATAAAACAAGCATCAAACCCTAAAAATAATAATGTATATGAAGGAGTCGACTGACCTCACCGCCACAATGGTGGACTTATTAACTGAGTGTTGCACTACATCTTATACCCAATGTAGCTCTATGTGGAAGTGTGTGTGAACATGCCCTAGGTTGCTCTTGTGCTAGTCGCACTTTGTGAAGTAGCGAGAACTAATTATGTGTAGAAAATGTAATAGAATATGTGCATGGAATAGAATAAAACCATCCCCTATGAAGTGTGATGCAAATGTCTTAGCCTTGTGCCTTGATGATGGAGTTATGTGGATGTAAGTGATCTCTAAATGCAATAGATGGATGCAACTCTAGATGGAGTGATAGTAGTAAGTGATGTTAGGTCCTCATTATGGTCCCATAACTTAATATTTATAGGGTTCTCTTATTCTAATTTCATAATTAACCTTGAAAATGCCAACCACAAGAAATATAAAGATGTAAAACGGATAGAAAGAGCCCAAAAAGTGGTGGGAAAATGCAAAAGGGACCGGGCACTCCTAATGAGACCATGGCGCCCAAGACTACTAATATACCCCGATGAGGCTAAAATGACACAGGATGAGGGGTTGCATTGCTATGGGTGAAAGAGTTCGGTAATGATGAAATAAAATAAAACAAGATGGCGAAAATATGGGGTTAGTTAGTACTTTCTTCACTAGATAACCTTCTAAATAGTAGTATGTGACCTAGATAAATAATGTCTAAAGTACATGATTTTGTGACTACATTTTTTTCACCAACTTTATGTTGGTGATCGGAAGCTTGTAACATAAAGTAGATAGAAATGTGTACCTGATACCAATGTAGCATGATGAATAAGGCACACCAAAGGACTAGACAAAGTGTGGGATGATAAAAATGTGGAGAAGCATGGAAACTAAACATGAAAAATGTGCAAAGAAAAGTGATGAGAGTGAAACTAGGGCGTAATGCATGTGAAGTTGTTATCCATTTTGTCCCTAGGTAAAATGGAAAATAGGGTATAAATAGGAGCCAAACACTGGATAGGGTACCTAAAGGTGAAATTGAGTTATAAGTGGTTCCAAGGTTTCAAGGAGCACATTCAGTGAATTCAAGAGTAAAAATCATATTGAGGAATTTTTTCCTCTTCTAGGTTTTGACCCTTAAGATCAACTTTAAAATGATGAAATGTGGGCCCCTGAAGGCCCACACTTGCCAAAATGGGTGAAAGAGTGAAACGGTGAAAAAACTACCCAGAAACCCTATTCGCTTTCCCCTCAACCCCTATGTCTAGGAAAATTCATCAATAAATCCATAAAAAATCAAAATTTTACCAGGAGGGCCTTCATGAGGCACCGAGCTAAAGGATATCTCAATAAGCTAAGGTTGTGTAAAGGTTACCGAGCTAAAAGAGAGCTCTCTGAGTAACTTGGAGAGCTAGTCAATTCAGAGGGCTCAAGGATCACATGGATCGAATGATGAGTCGGGGTGAAATAGGTGGAGAAGCCGAGTTAGCTTTTGACAAATGTTGGCTAAAAAACTACATTGAGCGGGGTGGTCATGGGAGGTCAACTTGTTGGCGAGCTAGTCAAAGCATAGAGGCGCAAAGAGCTTAGATGTATTGAGCTCTTCGGCAATTGATAGCTCAAAGTCATATCCACAAAGGTGTAATGTGAATGAAGCTAGGGCCCAACTCGGCCATTACAATGGGGTCTTGATAGATGGACAGCTTCATCGAGCCAAGGCGCATGAAGGATTGAGACGAGGAACTAAGTAAGAGGTCACGGTGAAGATTAAGGGACGATATCCCTGAGCTCGGTGGATTAATAAATTGTGGGCGATGTGGAGGGTCGACTCACTTGCCAGTAAGCGTCCACAAGGCAAAGATCGAGCTCAAAGCTCGTTGGGCAGAGAACATCAAACTCATCACGGTGATCTCTTATGGGGCTCTGTATCAGCGTGGCAAGTCATGGGCCAACTAAGATGGAGAAGCTCAAAGGGGGATCTTGATTTAGGACGATTTCTTAGAATTTGAGGATTCTAATAAATACGGATTTAATCAACTTACATATTACATAATGTTATAATAAATGTTTAAATAAAGATTACATCATAACATAAGAAATAAAGAAATACTTAAGGAAATAAATAACACAGGTGACACAAGTATTTATAGTGGAAAACCCAATAGGATAAAAACCACTTTGAAAATAACATTTTACTTTTAATAGAAATTACTTTACATCCAATAGAAGATCACCTTCTCCTTTGGCGACCCTATTTTTTCCAAAAACAAATCACTTGATTTGCACACCTTTGATATATTTCCCAATATATCAAATGAGGACCTAAAGTCCTTTTATATATAAGGTGATCGGGTATGTCTCCCCACCCACCTTTTCAACTAAAATGGTTAACACAGTACACCTAGGTTTATAATATTTAATATTAGAAATATAATCATTTCATGATATTAAATATTTAACCTAAAGTATATACCTAGGTTCAAAATATTTAATAATAGAAATATAAATATTTCATATTATTAAATATTAACCTATATATTAGTGATGGACCCATATACATTAAGGAAGATGGCGGACCACTTAATCATTATGTTCCAAATCATGATTTAGGAGTGAACTCTAAGTCGCATGAGCCTCATAGTGACATGAATGACGAGGTGAGAAGAACCAACCCGAGATAAATCTCAAGCAATGAACAAATGGGTTGACTCGGCTAGGGAAACGAGCCCATGGCATAAAGAGCTCGGCAAAACTAAGGCCGAGAATGCAATGGGAACTTGACCACGAGGTTTTTCAGATTTTCCGGAGGGCCTTCGTAAAGAAATTCCTATCACGGAGATAGCTCATTTTCGAGCTCGTGTGGTTTCGAGGTCCAAGGTATTTGGATTTTGTCATGGAAGTTAACTAAGGACATGAAAGAACTTAATAAGGTGTGTATTTTCCGAAAAATCCTAAAATCTTGAACTCAAGTAGCTTGGGAGTCAACTCTCCTTTCGATGAGTCAACAAATGGCACAACTTGGATTTAGATTTTAAAGGAATCTATGTCATAGTTTTCAAAGGAGTACGAGTTAAAATATCCAAATAGGGAGAGTCTCTTGAAATCCCAAATGGAAAATCTAAGTGACGGGGCCCTTTTAGAAGTCGGAAGCTATTGGGGGTCAATGAGGTATGTTTTTCTTGCCCTATGAGATCGGGAGTTTAAATCTCTATCCGAATAAGTGGCGAGTCCAAAATCTCTAAAGCCACAAGGTTCGAAAACCCAAACCGATGAATGTGTGGCAAGTCAGTTCAAAGTGGTTATGTGGGCGGAAAATTTGGTGTGACCTTATTACAAGAGTTTGAGAGGTAGGAAAATCCCAAGGAGGATAACTTCGAAACCCCACCAACATAGAACTATGAAATCCCAAAGTTGGAGCTACCAAGTCGCATTGGCCACATAGCCATCTTGGGTGATGCGTCGAGATCTACAATGTTAAAAAGTGAGTTGTGATGGTCGGTAATGAGCCAAACCAACTCGATGGCATGACTTAGGTTGAGTTGCATTCATGGAGGAGCTCGGTGGGTGGATGCAGAGCCAAATGATGACCCTTCACTAAAATTTGAATAACTTCTGCATTCCTAACCATTTTTAATGAAATTATACTTGATGGAAAGTATTTGGAGCTCATGTAAATGGGATAAGTTTAAGGAAAAAAATTTAATGAGGTAGGTGGGAAAAAATCATGATGAAGTTATAGAGCTAAGGCTATGGAAGAGCAATCGATCCATTTTCTTCTCCTATCACAAGAGTAGTGTCACTAATCATGCATGGATTTTGAATATCTTCCATATTCATTGTAGGATAAAAAAGGATTTTTTGTGGGTAATGGAGGCAATTTTGGATTGCTTTTCTCGCTCTCCTCTCTTGAAATTTCTTGATAAATTTCTAAGGAGGGGCCCTATTCAAAAGGTTGGATACTTTGTACAATTTCAATAACCTCCCTCTTCTTGGGTATGAGAAACTCCGGTGGAGTTATAATTTACCTCTCATATCTTAATATTGTAATGCAAGATTTGTGCCTTTGACCCCTCATGTAATGTATTGTATCAACTTTCCAGATTAAGTAAAACAAATATGTGGATTTTTTTCAACCCTTCTTATGTTTATTGTATCTTATCGAAGAATTTTATTATAATTAGAGTTTATTTGACAATACAATGTTACATTGTCATGCAAGATATCAATAGTGTTGTGTTCATTGGAAAATGGGATTTTAGTAGGTGTTTGGATATGTGGTGCTTCACCACCCTCCTCAAAGTTTCTTGTTCTCATTCTCATCCATTACATGTTGTCCAACACTCCTTCTTGGTGCATCATCTTCCTCATGAGAGTATATTTAATTTTCATGTAATACTTTTATCCTTACCCCTTGGAAAATAAATAGAGTAGGGTTAGATTATCAAATCTCTACACTTTGGAGTAATTGGCACTAGGTCGTGAAAGGAAGTCGGCCTTCTTCGAAGAGTTATCCCATTTCATAAAGTCTCACACTTTAGGATAGATCCATGTTTGACAAATCACATGACTACTCGCTTAATTACTCAGAAAGCATTCACGGGTGTTGTGATTTTTCCAAAATAGTTTTGGAACGCTTGGGTAGTACGAAGAGGTCATTTCAGTAAATTTGAGGTATTTGTAAGAGATTCAAACTTTGGAGAAAGTAGATTTTGGATTTTAGAGCTTTCACCACAGGGGTTGGAGTTTGAAAATCATTTTTCAAAGGTTTTTAATGAGCAAAACAAGTCCAAATTTCACCGAAAGATAGATCGAGGCCAAAGATCAAAAGGGTAATCTTAAAAATCCAAATTTTTAATTATCAGAATTTTGGAATTTTTTAGCATTTTGGGATTCAAAATTTTGGACTTTTTTACATTTTAGAATTTTGGGATTCAGAATTTTTGACTTTTTTTGGGTTTTCAAAATTTTAGGTTTGAAATTTGAAAATTTTGAGATTTCAAAATTTTTTGGGTTTTCAGAATTTTGGGTTTTAAATTTGAAACTTTTGAGATTTCAAACTTTTCCAAATTTTAGAATTTTAGGTTTTCAAATTTCAGAGATTTTTTCAATTTTGGAATTTCGTAGACCGGCAAATGTAAGATAAGGTCTAACTTCCGAACATCAACATTCTGTGCCCTTTAAATTTGTTTTCTCTAGTTTATCAAGATTAGGGTGTGTGTCTTAGTAAAACCTAGCCTTTAAAGGCTCATTTCCTAACACATCTAGTGACTCCTAGGGTTAGAACTCAATGTTGTGTAGACAAGTTTCCCATGTTCATGAGAAGAATTCGAACCAAGTCTAAACAAGAAAGAAGGAATATTTGTGTACCTATAATTATCTCCATGTAGAGGAAGGAGAGGAAGAAGACCACAAAGGTCATCATTTCCACCTAATAATACATTGTCTACACCTCTGCCTAGTAGACCTTTCCTTCAATCAACTAGGGTTCTCGACAAATCATAACGGCTCATTAAGCGCCACCAAATCTTTTTATCAACTTCATGGGAAGTAGACCACTTTCCCTTAATGCACAAAATCCAATCTCGGTTGCAGCATTGAAAAACATCCCATACTTCATGGGAGAAAATCATACAACCCATATTGACCATATTCAAGATATTGGAAATTTCTGTGTAATTCATGAGGTCAATTAAATGAATGTTGCAATCAAGTTGCTAACTTCCTCTTTCAAGGGTAAGGTTTTGCAATGGTTTAGAATCCTAACAGTGGTCGATCACAAATTAGGATCAATTGTGCATAGCCCTCTCATAGTAAGTTTTGGGAAAGGGCAAATAATCTGTCTTTATTAGAATAATTAACAACAATCAAGAGAGCTCAAAATGAATAGATTGTAGATTTTAGTTTTTGAAAGTTTGCCCCAAGGTGCCTTCCTCTACTTCTTAAAAGCTCTAAATTCAAACATAGCTAGGATGATATAGTCAATGGGAGGAGCAACACTACTAGAGCTTACAACATATCCATCGTAGTAAATAATTGTTTGATTTAATCAGAAAGCTTACACCTAAGCCACCTATGCCTCTATATCTAGAAATGGGAAATCCTACAACTAGTCAAGCACCTAAATCGAACCCCATTCCAGCCCCTAGGAATCATATAAATAGTGAGGCCTCCACTTCTTTAAGTACTTATAAGGAACTTCATAAGGTTATGAAGTAGCTATAGAATTTGGGGAATGAATTGGTGACTATTAAGAGGTAAAGCAAGTGTAGAATTCTAGACCATATCACCTTAAGTTCAATCCAATAGGAATCCTTACTACCAAATAGACTTTCATCTCAAGTTACAAATCAAAATCAGAACCAAGGAAAACCTCAAGCTATCAGGGCATTTCAACCATATAATTTGAATGCGTCTCAACATCCAGAGCCTTGGTTCCAACCCAAAACAACCTCACATAAGAGTGTGAATGGTGCTTCCCATGTAATCAACCTCACAATCAAGAAATGTTTTTAATGGTGCACTAAATTATGCTTTAATAGTATGAAACCATCAATGTGTGTCCTAAGAGCCAATCAAGAAGAAAATCAGTAAAGCATGCAAACACCCAGAAGCTTCTCCAACTCAAACCACCATGGTTAATTAACAAATGAAAGAATTTTGTGGAGTTAACCAACCTCCTCTCTAAGGTATAGTTGTCACACATGAGATCAAGAAAAGGAACATAGAGGAAGGGCATTCATCTAGCCCATTGTTTCTCAACCCACTCTCACACCACAAGGAGTTAGTAAGCCGCCAAGTGTAGCCCCGAATGTATAAAATCGGCCTAAAGCACTGCTGCCTTCATGCAACACATCAAGCACCAATCATGTGTAGGAGAAGGTTTTTTGGGAAAAGGAAAACACAAATATAGTCTGCATCCTTTCAAATATCATTGGTCAAATGAAGAAAATGCATGTGTAGAATTTCAATATGGGAATCACTAGTAATTCCAAGACAACAAGATTTGTTGCAAGCAGCAATGGCTAATTGGTCTACCTCGAATGGATCATCCAAAACCCAAGAAAAGGTTCTCACTAATGTAGTGCAATAATAAGGAGGTAAGCCCACCATTCTATGTTTCATTGATTGTCACGACAACTTGGTACAAAACCACATGAACAATTCAGGTGCAAGCAGTTCAGTAATGTCAAAACAAATAGTAGATCAATTGGGCCTAAAGTATGAACTAGTCTCTAAAGGATTGGTGCAACTGGATAGGATAGCGGTGGGAATAGTTAGAGTGATTAAAGGATTAATTCTGACACTACATGCTTTCCCAAATGTCACATTTTTGCAAGATGTGTCAGTTATTGACCTACCACCACTTTTTACCTTGTGTTTTTCAAGATATTTCATTACCAAGATTATAGGTTACTTGTATGTAGACTAGTCCCACATGTTCTTTAGAATGAGATATGGAGCCAAATCCACAATCATGTCAAACCGATCACAACTTCCACATTGAGCCTCATGTGCCAAGTCCGATTAATGTAAACTACTTAGCATTTGATCACGAGGATTGCCCAAGCACTCTAGAAGAAGGTACTAAATTTGGTAGCATTCCAAATTTGACATTGGATGAATGGGAAAATAAAAGCATGCTTTTGACCCATATAAGGTGATGGAAGAAGCTAAACTAGGCATATATTTCTTGTACGAAGAAAATCCACCTCTCCCTAGTATCACTAAGCCGAGAAGTAAGGATGAAAATGAAGTATGATAGTTTTTTTGATGGTTTGAGAAGCAGACAGAGTGTTGGGGGACGTACAATATTTGTCATTGCCACAGAATATTTGATACTATTTGGCCTTCCGATTTTAATTTGATTTCTTAAATAACACAAAGCAGAGTATGAGGCTCTAATCCATGGGTTTCATTGGACAAAGAAAAGAGGTATCAAGAATTTGCAGTATTCGAGATAGTGAATTGATTATCAATCAAGTCGAGGATAGATGTTGCCAAAAATAATCTCCTAAAGATATACAAGAACAAGATATGGGATCTCATCAAGGCCTTCATATCAATTCTATACCTAGGAAGAGAAAATGAGGCTACAAAAAGACTTGCAGCAATTGGGGCAGCATTTGATGTTGTTGATAGTATTAAGAGAGATAAAATGCAACCCCATATCAAGGTAGTTGTGAGGCCAATTGTTCTCTAGATAACAAAACAAGTTAGAAGGTGTTTGAGAGTGATTATCGATCATCAATTTCCTACAAGAAGAAGTTGAATTCTCCACCAAGAACCAGGATAAATTAGAGCAACAATATGGGGACCAAGTGGTTCAATTAAGGACAAACAAATTTCTAAAAGTCTTGGTGACATTGGAGTCAATCTTCAATCCTAATGACTAATTCCGGAAGGAGAAGGCAAACATTCAGGTCAAATGGGAAGATTTGGAATCCATTTCAATTGAAGAGGGTAAAATACTCCAAATCGGAAAAGTGAGTACTCAACATGAAAGATATGATTTCATACAACTTTTCCAAGAGTTCATATATGTCTTCACTTGGAGTTATGAACACTTGAGAGGTTTTAACCCAAATTTGAGCAAACACACTATTAAATTGAATCGAAGCTAAGCCTATTAGGTAAAAGCAAAGACCACTAGTCAACCCTCATATTGATCCTCTCATGAAGAAAGAGTTGAATAAGTTGATAGAAGAAAGCATCATATTTCTAATCAAGCACTCGAGTTGGGTTGTAAATTAGGTGTTGGTTAGGAAAATAAATGGAGAAATTAGGTTATGCATGGACTTTCAAGATTTGAACAGGGAATCTCTCAAAGACCACTATCCACTCCCTTCTATGGAGAAAATATTATAGGTCAGTAGCGTTGCAAAGACTCTCTCTAGATGGATACTTGGGCTACAATTAGATTATGGTGAAAGAAAAGATTAGTTTACAATGAATTTCACCACAAAATGGGGCACTTATGCCTATAGGAAAATTCCATTTGGGTTATCAAACACTAGAGACACATTTTAGAGAGAAATGGACATGGTGCTCAAGGGTTTGATAAACAAGATAGTGATTTTCTATCTTGACGACATCATATGTTCTTTAAGAATGAGGAAAGTCACCTCTTTCATCTCAGGAAGGTATTCCAAAGGTGTAGGAGATTCAGAGTGTCTCTAAACCCAAAAAATGCATATTCCTAACCCATGAGGGAAAGCTCCTAGGCCACATTGTATCTAAGGAAATATTGAAAAATTAATCCGTAAAGGTTTGAAGTTACTCAGAGCATTTACCATCGCCAAGTCACAAGAAGGCTCTCTAAGCTTCTTGGGGAGGATCAATTTCGTTCAAAGATTTGTACCAGATTTTGTCACTCTTTTCAAGCCAATAACCATGATGTTAAAGAAGATCATGACATTTAAGTGGATGGAAAAGGGAAAAGCATGTTTTGAAGCTATCAAGAATGTTATATCTCAAGCTCCAACTCTCATCAATATGGACTTTTCCAAATATTTCATGCTCTATGCTTTTGGTGGGTTGGACACAATTTCTAAATCTTAATGCAATAAATAAAGAGGGATCTCGAACAACCGCTTTCCTTTTTCATTCAAAACTTGGAGGACTATGAAGTGAGATACTCCTTCATTGAGAAGTGTGTCCTCGCATTTATCATGAGTTTAAAAGTTCAAGCATTTGGTCTCAAATAATAGAATCCAAATGTTGGTGTCTCACACCGTGAGTCAAGGAATTCCTCTTGAACAAGGACTTGAATGAGAAATGGGCAGGATGGATCACTCGTGTAATGGAATACAACATAGAGATCAAGGTCACTAACTTGGTCCATGAAAATGTATTGTGTGAATAGTTAACTTCCAACCGCATGTTGAGACAAGTGATGAAAAGGAATTTGTTTTGGTATTACAAGATAATCAGAAAAAAAAAGATGATAATGTGCCTATTCCTTATTTGACCCTAGAGATGATAAATTTCCTATGACATGCCTATGCCCTCCATAAATGAGAAAAGCAAAGAGGAGATACTTTAGACTCCAAGGCATCTTGTATGTGCTTATTGATGGTGTTTTGTACAAGAAAGACATTAATGGAGTCATATTGATGTGCATTAGAACCAGAAAATGGAAAAGGTGCTACATGAGTTTCACAAAGGAGAGATCGAGAGATCATTTTTTCCATGAGTAATAACTCTCAAAATAATGAAGGCGGGCTATTATTGGCCCACAATGTTCAATGACTACTACACTTGGATCAAGAAATGTAAAAAGTGTGCATTCTTCACATGTAAGGAGAGGTCAAAGACTTCCATTGCATCCTATCTCAGTTAAAAACCATTCATGCAATGGGAATTGGACTTCATCGGGGTCATTAATCCAAATTCGAGCCAAGGACACAAGTGGATTCTAACAAAGCAATAGATTATTTCACCAAGTGGATCGAGGCAATGGCACTCAAGGAAGCAAATGAGTCTAGCATATTGGACTTCTATGAGGGGATAGTGAATTGAAATTTGGTGTACCGCCACCATTATATCGTATAATACTCTAGCATTCTAGGTGCCAAGATCACATAATGGGTTGTTAGGAATGGATTTTATTTGATCTCCTCTTCTAATTATTACCCCAGAGGTAACATGGAAAGAAGAGTCCATGAAAAGAACTTGCTAAGAATCATCAAGAGGACTTTGGATGAAAATTAGAGGATGTGGCATACCAAGCTCAAATCAGCCTTGTGGAGCTGATAGGATACACCGAAGAGGTCAACAGAGTAGCTCTCCATACAAGTTATTCTATGGGAAGGAAGCAGTGCTGCCCATATCACTTGAGTTTCCCGCATTAGAGCTCATGAAGCAACTAGAGTTGTCCGAGTTTGAGCCTATGGAAGCTAAGTATGTGGAGCTCATGGAATTGGAAGAAATAAGAGAACATGTAATGCAAACCATGGAAAAGGATCATGCCTTAATCAAGAGGTCATTTGACAAGAAATCCAAAGCAAGGACCTTCTAGGAGGGGGACTTAGTTTTGAAGTGGGATGTAGATCGGGCTAAGCCAGGTAGGCATTCCAAGTTTGATGCCATTTGGAGTGGCCCCTACATGGTCACAAGATGTAAGAGTAGCAATGCCTTTCAACTATCCACTTTGGATGGAAAGGAGTTTCCGATTAAATCAATGGAATCTATCTCAAGCACTACTACTGAAAGGAAAATTCTTTCCCTTGTACATATTAGTTTAGGATTTTAAATTCCTCTAAGCATGTATGCATATTGTCTTAGTGTAGATTAGGTTTTAGTTTCCCTAAGTGCCTTCAACATAGGTTTTATTGCTCCTAGTTGTATCATTGCACAAGTTAATTTACATGCCTCCCAAAACTAAATGTTGTAAATATGAAGCTCAAAGTCATAGGAAATTGTTGAATACTTCAAGAGATCTCAAATACAGAGCAACTAAAATTAGGTCAGGGATAAATTTCTATAAGTGTCATTTTTTAGTCTCTAAGGATCAATCACGGTTTGAGCTTCTAACATATCACCGCCAAATCAAAAAGTAGCCTTCATCAGCATGTCACAAATGGAACATTCAAGAAGAGAAAAATTAGAATTTAATAGAGTTACATGATGTCCAAAACCAACTTAGATGTTTTACTCTAACTCATGTGGTATGCCCACACTTAGTGAAATTAGGTTACGAACGGGTTTGAAAGTAAAATTTTAGTCCCACAAATCATGGTCAGATGGGAAAGGGTGAAAATTCCAAGTTTAGACAATTTTCCACTCTCACAATTTTAATCTCAATATTTTCTTATAAATATTGGGAGTGCGAGCAATGGAACATCCAGTCCCAGGTCGCTAGATTTTCAAGAGTTTTGGGGTGAGTTCTAGGTCCATATCAAAGATGTAAGCTATCGCCTTATGACTCTATGCCCAATGAGACATCAAGATTACTGATCCATGAACATCTAGCAGAAATATGTCCCACAAGAGTCACCAAATTGTTATCAATTTTTTTCCCTTGAGAAAAATGGACAATAGGGGTGTAAGCAGCGCCTAAGACCAAACAAGGTACCTAAGGGTGAAATTGAGTTACAGGTAGTTCCGAGGTTTCGGGAGCACATTCAATGAATTCAAGAGTGAAAATCATATTGAGGAATTTTTTCTCTTCTGGGTTTTGACCCTTAAGATCAACTTAAAAATGATGAAATACGGGCCCCGTAGGCCCACATCTAGCCAAAATGGGTGAAAGAGTGAAATGGTAAAAGTGGCCCTGGACACCCTATTGATTTCCCCTCACCCCTCACGTCTAGGAAAATTCATCAAGAAATCTAGAAAAAATCAAATTTTCCCGTGGAGGACCTTGATGAGGCACCGAGCTAAAGGATATCTCGATGAGCCTCTCGGTGAGCCTAAGGTTGTGTAAAGGGTACCAAGCTAAAAGAGAGCTCACTGAGTCACTCGAAGCTGAGATGGTTCAATTCGAGGGCTAATCGGGCATCTCATAGATCGAATGATGAGTCGATAGCGAAATAGGTGGCAAAGTCGAGTTAGCTGTCCGAATGTTACAAAGAAACCACATTGAGTGGAGTGGTCATGGGAAGTCGACTCATTGGGTGAGCTAATTGAAGAATAGGGGCGATGAGCTCGGATATATCAAGCTCAGTGGGAAATGGATAGCTTGGATCCATATCCACCTAGGTGCAATGTGAAAAAGGAGGGCCCAACATGGCCATTGCGGTGTCTAGAGATATGGTTGGCTCGTCGAGCCAAGGCACCAGGTCGAGGCAAGGCAATGAGTAAGAGGTCGCGAGTGAAGATCAAGGGTCGAGCTCAAAGCAAATTAATACATCAATGGGAGATGTGGAGGGGGTAGAATCAAAGCAATGACAAAATTGTTGCATGGAAAAGGATCAAGCTCAAATCTCGTTAGGCATCAAACATGGAAGTCGATGTGAGCTCTTATGGGCTTTACGCGCGGCGAGCCATGGGGCAGGTAAGATGGAGAAGCTTGGCTCGAGGGTCGAGTTGAGATTGAACTCATCGTAGGATCCGGTAATATAAATGGTGAGGTGAGAAGAAACAACCCGAGTTAAATATTGAAGCAATGCACAAATGGGCCTACTCAACACATAGGTAACAAGCCAACAACGTAAAGGGCTCGGAAAAACCAAGGCCCATAATGTAATGGAATCTCAACTATGGGGTTCATCGGATTAGCAAGATAGGTTAGGGTTGATCATGTGGTTTTGAGGTCCACCTATTTCAAAGTTTCAAGGAAGTTAACTTTGAGGAACATTTGGAATAACTTTGAAGTGGAAGGTGTGGATTTTCTAAAGGTGTAAAAACCCAAACTCTGAAGTAACTTAGGAATCAACTTGCCCAGTGAGTTAGTGAATGTCAGCATGACTTCTGACTTTCAGAGGAATCTATGTCAGAATTTTCAAAGGTGGGTGAGTTAAAATATCAGAATTGAGAGAGCTCAAAATCCCGAATGGAGAAATCCCAAAGTGACGTGGTAATTTAAGTCAACGAGCTTCAGATGTCAACAATGTATTTGGAGATCGGGGAGTTTAAATCTCCAAAGTGGCAAGTCCAAAATCTCCAAAGCCACAAGGTTTGAAAACTTGAAGTTGATAGATGCATGTGACAAGTTGAAAGCGATTTCGGGGTGGAAAATTCAGACCGACGAATCAAATGTGAGGTGGGAAAATCAAAGCGGATAACTCAAAACCCCGCCAACATAAACTCTAAAAGCCTAAAGTTACACTCATCGAGTCGCATTGGTCACTAAGCCATCTTGGGTGATGTGCCAAGCTCTATAGTGGTATGTGGAGTTGTTTTGATTGCCGAGCCAGAGCAAATTGGTGGCATGATGACCAGCCGAGTTATATTCATGGAGGATCTCAAAGTGGATGCGAGAGAAAATGATGACCCTTCACTAAAATTTGAATAACTTTTGCATTCCTTCACTATTTTTAATGGAACTATACTTAATGGAAAGGTATTTTAGAGCTCTACAAATGATGGGATAGTATGAGGAAAAAAATTTAATGAGGTAGGTGGGAGAAAATTCATGATGAATTTGAAAGAGATAGAGGCTATACCTAGTGAGCAATCAAAGCCATTTTCTTAGTACAAATGGCGCTTTCATTAATCAAGCATTGATTTTATAGATCTTCCATACTCATTGCAAGATAAAAAAATGTTTTTGTAGGTAATGGAGGCAAAAAAATTTCTCTCTCTCTCTCTCTCTTGAAATTCCTTTTATAAATTTTAAGCGGGGTCCTATTCAAAAGGTTGGATACTTTCTGAATTATCCATCCCTTCTTTCTTGTCTATGAGAAACCTGTGGAGTTTCAAACCTCTCTATCTGAATATTCTAATATAATATTTGTGCCTTTGGCCCCTCATGTAATGTATTGTATCAAATTTTGGAGTAATAAAACAAATTTGTGGATGTTTTCAACCCTCCTTTGTGTTTATTGTATCTTATCTAATATTTTATTACAGTTAGAGGTTATTGTGCATTGTTACATTGTCATTGCAAGATCTAAATGGTGTTGTGTTCATTGGAAAGTGGGTTTTTAGCACATGTTTGGATATGATGTGGAGTTTCAAACCTCTCTATCCGAATATGGTAATATAATATTTGTGCCTTTGGCCCCTCATGTAATGTATTGTATCAACTTTTGGAGTAATAAAACAAATATGTGGATGTTTTAAACCCTCCTTTGTGTTTATTGTATCTTATCTGATCTTTTATTATAATTAGAGGTTATTGTGCATTGTTACATTGTCATTGCAAGATCTCAATGGTGTTGTGTTTATTGGAAAGTGGGTTTGTATCAGGTGTTTGGATCTGTGGTGCTTGACCACCCTCCCTAATTTTCTTGTTTTCATTCTCATGCATTGTAAGTTTTCCAACACTCCTTCTTGGTGCATCACCTTCCCTTAGAGTAGATTTCATTTTCATGCAATAATTTTATCCTTGTCCCCTTGGAAAAGCAATAGAGTAGGGTTAGATTAGAAACTCTCTACACTTTGGAGTAGTTGGCACTAGGTTAGGAAAGGAAGCCGACCTTCTCTAGAGAGCTATCCCATTTCGCAAAGTCCCACACTTTAGGATAGCTCCATGTTTGACAAATCACACTAACTACCTAGTTAATCACTTATAAGCATTCAAGGGTGTTGTGATTTTGCCACAACAATGCTATTGCATGTGTGATGTACTGCGTATGGTTAGTAAAAGAACATGTGTTTTCATGGATTTTTGTTGTTGATGATGTCAATGTTGTTTCCCCCATTTTACTACCTTTTTCTCATATGGCCGAACCTATAGGGAGAAAACAATCAAGTAGTCAAACATGTATGTATGTGTAAAAGCATTATGTAAAAGATGCATGTATGTATAAAATATGTAAATGTAAATGTAAATGGAACATGTGCATCTGATCCATGTCGAGAGAGAAAGTGTAGAAGGATATCCTATACTGCGAGTTTTGGGGTGATCTCATGCCATAGGCCAAGAAGTGTAGGGAGGAAATGTTATGTGTCCTCCAAGATCTAACTACTTCCCTGAATGTGTGTGAAGAGATTTCTAAGTGTCACTAGGTTTTTGGGTGATCTGACACCACTGGCTGAAGTAGTGTAGGGAGGCACACCCACTATAACCTCCAAGCCTATAACTACTTCCTAGAATACTAAGGACACCATGTCTTATAAAATCCACTATGTATGGGGTTCGTAGACTGGCCTAAACCCACTCAATATATATAACTAAACCGAACCATTGTAGAATCTTTGTGTTAGTATGTAAAAACCTTAAATGATGCCCCCTCTTTGGGGACGCATGTAACATCACTGATAGGAGAATGTGGCCCCAAAAGAGGACCAACCACATGTACTTTATAATGGTGCCCTACGGGGAATGGAATGTGATTGGTATAAACCAAGGTGCATACAAACAAGGATGGCTAGCCAAAAAACATTTTAGTACGAAAACACATGCATGTAGAAAACAAGTGTAAAGTGCACAAATAGTGTGTAAGCTAAGCAGACAGTGTAAAATCTACCAAGAAAAGTAGTGTAAACATGTAAGAAGACAAGTAAGCCGCACAAAGTGGGTCACAAACATGGGACATCACTCACGATGTTGCAAGACACACAAGGCCATCATGGTTGTAAAAAACAAACAAGTGTGCACACTAAACATAGGGAAGGGCCCACATATAAGAAAAAAACAATGGCAAACAAGTGCATACTAGAGAATTAGTCATGAAAACATGTAGTCTGTAAAATAAGTGTTGCATATGGAACACTCATTAGCATATTAGAGAAATAACTAATATGTCAAACCATGAATAACCAAGTAATGTAAAGTGCTAAGTACAAAATGAAACAATACCACCTATGAGAGAGGCGAATGTGGATGCCCAACGACTAGTGTAAGAAGGGTAGAAGACAAGCATCTATGTTTTGTTTGAAGGATTTGTATCTACAATCACAACTAGAAAAAGGAGTGAACGTGAATGTGTGGATAGTATAGATAATGACATATAAGAAATTAATCTAACATGTGTAATAAAGTGATCATGTAAAACACTAGTACACAAGAATAAATGCCCTAAAGATAATGCAATATGTTGTAGATGGATGGAATGGAATGCAAGATGGAATGATAGGAGTCATGTGCATCCCGAGTGAATGAAATTTTATACAATGATGTTCAATTTTTCCCCCTCAACAATCAAGAATGAACCATAAATAAGATTACATCATTGGGAAATGGTCAAATTTCGTGTTTGTGTCTAACGCGTTGTGGTGAATGTGTAAGTGCGGTGATGAGATGCGACCTAGAAATTATGTGTGCATGAACCTTATAGTCAAAGTGTATATCACTATAAGATGAATGGTGGAGTGATGATTTATCCCTAAGTGTATATCACTATAAGATGAATGGAGGAGTGATGATGTAACCTAAGGTGTATATCACTACAAAATGATAGAATAGGTAACGATTTATCCTAAATCGAATGTCACTAGCCTAGGATTTTCGCATATGTGATGAGTGTAAGGTTCATTTGATTAGTAAAACCCTTAGCATTCGAGTATGGACTGAGGAACTAAAGTACGTCATCAAGTAGTGAGTGCAAAGTGCATATAAGAAAGTGTAGTATATGTAAAAGATGACCATGTGATGAATAGAATATGTAAAAATGAGGTGTGCAAAATGTGATGGTGGATGTGGAGAATGTATAAAATGTAATGTATAACACATGATGCATGGTGAAATGCCTATAGTGCAGTGTGTGGGGTTCATGTGTAATAATCCTCAACATTCAAGAGTGAACCAAAGCACAAGAGTGTGTCATCGGGAAATGGATGAAGTGTATGATGTAAAGCATATGTCACTAGATGCAGTGTAGAGACACTATGTGTAGAATGAAAGGCAATATGTGTATGCAACCTAACAGTAAGAAGTATGTGATATGTATAATGTCTAGTATGGTGAATAGCATGCAACGCTAGTATGCTATATGCCTAATGATGACTAGTATGATATAAGAGGTATGATGTGTGACGTGTGATGAAACACAATGGGTAGTTCCTATAGTTCGGTGTGTGAGGTTCATGTGTCATGATCCCTCAATAGTCAAGTGTGAACCATAGCACTGCAGTGTGTCATCAAAGGTTATGATGATGATAAAGTATGAATGAATAGTGGTAAGTTGTGAAATTGAAGAATGCAAAGATGAGATATGATTAAATGTTATAATGGTTTGTGCATAAATGCTAAGAATATGATGTAGTACTATGTGAGAATGATAATGCAATAATGAACGATATGTCTATGTTATTATTGTGATGAGGGGGGTAGATGTGTGAGTAACTATGCCCCCTAAGCATGTAAGCAATGGAATTTTAGTCAAAATATAGTAATTGGATCAATGTAAGGAGTAGTTTCCTTAACAAAAGTGATTGCATTTTGAAATGGTGATGGTGAAGGAGCCTTACATAATGGAGGTGGAGTTTGAATTGTGTCCTGACTAGTAATAGGAGTGGTTTCTTTGAAAAACGAGTTGGAAACGGAAGTGGAGGAGGATGGCTAGAAAGCTTGAATGGTGGCATCTTTGGCGGTATGGATAACGCTACCGAAGGATAAGGTTAATTGATTTTGAGAGGCGGTTGTGCATTTTGACGTGGTAATGTTGTAGATATGTTGGGAGGAAGAGGTGCTATATTGGTTTTGATAGGTGGTTGTTTAGGTAGTGTTTGTCTTGCCAAAAGAATGTGCATGAGAAACAGGTGGTGTGATGTTCATTAAGTGGAAGGGAAGTAGTATCGTGAATAGGATAATCATGTGATGGAACTATAGTATTTTTCTGACTAGGAGAAGAATCATTATGCACATGTGAGTGACCGTTAATATCAAGCATGTAATGAATAAGAGAATTATCTAGAACTTCCTTAGAAATATTAGGAGGTACACTAGTATCCATATAACATGGTGTAGTAGTTATAGATGGGCATGCATTGAATGAGATAAAACCCTAGCACTCAAGATATTTGATCCTATGTTGTATACCATAATAGTCATTGTCATTATGTCTATTGATTCTATGATAGTTGCAATATGGATGACAAAGTGATATTTTGTAAAGCCGATAAGGAGGATAGAAATGAGTAGGTGGAAAAGTGATCAACTAATGACTAAGGAGTTGAGTAAGAATGTCATGTGGCATAGTATTGTGCTCAAACATAAGAGGCTTAGGAAATGGCATGTCTTGAGGTTCAACTAAATGACATGTAGTGGACATAGATTGCATATAAGATGTAGAAGGAGCACAAACATGGGATTGAGAAGCATCCTTAAGCTGTTGAATTTCATATTGGAGGGATGTGATCATGGATTCCATAGTTGTAAATTTGTCTTAAAATAAATCATGTAAAGCATGGATTGAGTCCAATATCTGTTGAGTAGATGTAGACTCATTAGGGTCGTTAAATAGACAAGCGAGCATAGGGCTTAGTTTGTGTGGCGGTGTATTATCATCATAATACTTGGTGTCTAAGGATTTTTGCAAAGTAGCCTAACAATTAGGGTATCTCCTAAGTAAATCAAATAAAGAAACTTGACCCATGATAGAGGAAAAATGAGGATCCTAAGTGTGAAAAACATTAGGTTCACCAAAATGATTAACTAAAATTAACTAAATGGGGTGTAGTAAAATATAGTTAATCTAATATAGGAGGACATATAAACGTAGTAAATAAATGCACTAAGACAATATGTAAATGACATAAGTAATAAAACTAAAAAAATAGAAACCCTAATGTGCAAGAGAGAGAGAGGAAATAACTCAACTAATTTGACAAAGTGATGAGACTGTGTCGTAGAGGAGACTAGAAAAATTAAAGTAGGAATGACTATGCAAGAGTGCCAAAAAGGATGGATCTGGAGGATCTAGCTAGACTGGAGCACCTAAAGAGGATTGGGGCACCTATGGGTGCTTTGGTCTACAGTATGGGTGCCCTGGGTCTGCGTAAAATCTCTGAATTTGATCTCCACAGGGCCGAAAGGTGATATGAAACCCTTGTTTCCTATCCCATCAATTTCGTTGTATTGTGCTTGATGTCGTAAGTAACACAAGATGGAAGAAAGACCTATAAGACCCCAAAACAAGCATCAAACCCTAAAAAAATAATGCATATGAAGGGGTTGGACTGAACTCTGCTACCAAAATGGTGGACATACTAATCGAGTGTTGCACTACATCTCATACCTCGATGTAGTTCTATGTGGAAGTGTGTGTGAACATGCCCTAGAATTCTCTTATGTCATTTGCACTTTGTGAAGTAGCTGACAATAACTATGTATATAAAATGTAATAGAATGTGTGCATGAAATAGAATAGAACATCCCCCCCCTATGAATTATGATGCGATGATGTCCTAGCTTGTGCCTTGATGATAGACCTATGTGGATGCAAGTGATCTCCAATGTAATAGATGGATGCAACTCTAGATGTAGTGATAGTAATAAGTGATGCTAGGTCCCTCATTATGGTCTCATAACTTTATATTTATAGGGTTTTATTGGTCTAACTTCGTAATTGACCCCAAAAAGGCCGACCAAAAGAAAGATAAAGATGTAAATCAACTAGAAAGAGCCCAAAAGTGGTGGGAAAATGTAAAAGGGACTGGGCACCTCTGGTGAGACAAAAGCACCCACGGGCTCCCCATTACTAACTGGGCCCCAGCTTGAGGCTAAAATGACATGGGATGATAGAAGTTGGTTGGGCATATGGGTGCAAGAGTTTGGTAATGATGAAATAAAATAAAATTATATGTCCAAAGATGGGGATTAATTAGTACTTTCTTCACTCAAGAACCTTCTAAATAGTAGTATGAGACCAAGATAAATAATGTCTAAAGAGCATGATTTTGTGACTACATACACAAAATAATGCACTTTTGGTAATTATCTAGTCCTGATTACATAATACTATTCATATTATTCCTAAGTAAGAAAAGTAATAATTAACCCATATATTTGGCCACCTTTATTTGCTTTCTATTGCTACTTTCAATATTGCACCCTTACTTTCTCAGTCTATCTTTTTACTCTTCGGCATTTTCCATCTGTAGACACTAGTGCCCATCCAGACAGATGCGCTAGCGCTCCTAACCCCTTTGGGTACCCTTGTCCTCTTCGTACTTACACTTTTCGGGTCCTTTCGAGCCATTTGAGCATCTTATATTTTTGGTAGTTGGCCTTTTGGGGGTTAATTACGAAATTCAAGCAACTGAATCATATAAATATAAAGTTATGTGATCATAATAAGGTACCAATAAGCATCAGCTATCATCACCTAAGGTTGCATCCATCAAGGCATCTAAGAGATCTATTACACCCATCTAGCTCCATCACAAGGGACAAAGGTTGGTTTTCTACATCAAACTTCATAGGAGGGGAGTTTATTATATTCCATACACACATTTACTACATTCTACATCTAGCTAATTGCTCACTATTCCAAGTGCCACACACACAAGAAAACTTAAGGCACAATTCCACATACACGCACAAACACATACAAAACTACATTGGTTCTAAGATGTAGTGCAACACTCGATATTAAGTTCACCATTATGGCGGCCGAGGATGGTCTAACCCCTCATTTTGCATCTTTTATTTTTGAGATTTGATGTTTATTTGAGGGTTTTGCAAGTATATTCTTCATTACAAGTTTACGGTGACCTCAAAGATCATTGTGTGAACTCAGAGTGATAAAGGAGAGTATCAACGAACATCTTGCAACCCTAAGAATTAAGGTTACTAAGTAGTTACGTAGACTAGGCACCCAAAAGCAGACCTATGGTGCCCATAGGCGACCTTGTGCCACTCCAAGCACCCCAATCCAGTCAAATCTTCCATATATGCAATTTTCTAAGCTCTAGTGTGATGGTCAGTGCTTCACATTTCTCTATTTTCCAGCTCCATGTACTTTCTAGATCTCGATGAATCGATCAAGGCTTCTTACGCTTTTAGAACATTAGGGTTTCATTATTTATTACTTAGTTACTTGGGTGTATTTTATGTACTTCATTGGTATTCATTTACTGTTGCAATAGCATATAGATTAGGATCTTATTTTACATTTTAGCTCAATCAACTTGTGACATTGTGAGCAACGTCCCATGTTTGAAACCCACTTTCCTGCGTCCATTTTGTTTACACACTTACTTGTTACATTGTCTTTTATTACATGCTTACTACTTTTTCTACTAACACATGTTACTAGTCACTTTGTTTATATGTTCATTGGTTTCTACCATGCACATCCCCTACCTCTGCAAGTATCAACATCGTGTCCTCTCCTTTTGGTTGCATTCTCCTAACGATGTCACATGCACCCAAAATGAGGGGGCATACATTGGGTGAAAAATCAGCCCTACAATAGCTCGAGTTATTATTCAAGTCATCACGTTATAGAAATAGAAAAGGAACACAATCATGGAACAAACTAGAATTTGATTTTTATCATAGACACCAACGCCCAGTGACTAATACAATAACACTTGGGTGCATGTGTCCTCTTTTGGCGTTAATGTACTGGGAGCACATACAAATCACTTATAAGTTCATCACAGTTCACATAAGTCTTCATATCATTTATACGCTTATATGCATAGTCCTCTAATCACATAATACATTCTATATCCTTTAATCATTATAACTTGAAATAATCGGGACAACAAAACAAATCAAGAACGTACCATCTGCGGTGGTGCTTATCGGTGCTTATCGAGAGATTCATGGATGGAGAGTAACACTAGACCTCTCTCCCCAAAACTTTCTCTTTGGTATGAGATCACCCAAAATACTCACACATGGCATGAGATACCCAAAATACTCACACTTGGAATTATATCACCCTAAAAACTTTCTCTTAGAATGAGAACACCTAAAAAACTCGCTATACACATTATTTCAGACATTTTTCTACCTTTTACACTCTTATACATCATGTGATCTTTAATGAGAAAGTTATGTATAAGCAACATTCAGGAAAACATGGAAGAATCTAAGAAAAATATGCGGTGGTAGAGGATATTCTGATGGGTAAGTGGCACATGAATCATTTCAGAACCTACTCAACAGAACCCCAAACTCCTATATTAAGGAGGACTTCTAGGGTAAGAAGAGCACTGAACATTTTTCTCCTTCTCTTATTATTTATTACTCACACGACATTGGATATCCATAGAGCTTTGATGAAGCAATATCACTAGATGCTAAGAAGAAGTGGGAGAAAACCATGGATGAGGTGCATCGGTCTCTTATGGAGAACCGGACTTGGGATTTGGTGAAGCTACCCAAGGCAAAAGAGAATTACAAAACAAGTGGGTGTACAGAGTTAAAGAGGAAGAAGGAGGCAAGAAAATATATAAGGCTCGGTTAGTGGTCAAGGGGTTTGCATGAGAAAAAGGTATAGATTTTGATGATATTTCTCTCCTATAGTAAAAAGAATTATATTAGAATTATTCTTGGAATAGTGTCAAGATAAGACTTGTACTTAGAGTAGTTAGATGTAAAGACTACATTTCTCCATGGTGATTTGGAGGATGATCTATATATGCATCAGCTAGAGGGATATGAGGTCAAAGGTAAAGAGGAGATGGTGTGCAAACTAAAGAAGAGCTTGTATGACTCAAAACAAGCTCCACATCAATGGTATAATAAATTTTATAGCTTCATGATACAACAAGGTTATATTATATGTCATTCTCGATCATTACATGTATATAAGAAAATTCAGGATGGCAGTTATATTATCATATGCTTGTATGTGGATTACATGTTGGTTGTAGGAAAAAACATGCTTTGGAAATAAAAGTACTCAAGAAGTAGCTAAGTGAATCCTTTTCTATGAAGGATTTGGGTGCATCCAAAAAAATCCTTGGTATGAGGATATCTCGAAATAAGAAGGAAATGTAAGCTAAATTTATCTCAGAAGAGTACATTAAGAAGGTATTGGAGAGGTTTAATATGTAGGATGCTAAACCGGTTGGGACTCCTTTAGCAGGCCATTTCAAGTTATCAAAGGAGTTGTGTCCCAAGATAGAGCAAGAGAGAAAACCAGATGTCCAAAGTACCTTACTCATCAATGGTTGGCGTTTAATGTATGCCAAGGTGTGTACTAGGCCTGATATGGCCCATGCGGTGGGAACAATGTGTAGATTTATGAGTGATCCATGTAAATATCATGGATAGGTTGTAAAAAGTGGATCCTTCAAGATGCTTGAGAGGGACCATGGGGACAGTTTTGTGCTACAATGGATTAGATGCCACTTTGCATGGTTATGTAGATTCATTCATGACTAGAGATATATACAATAGGAGGAGCACGATGGGTTATATTTTCTCTATAGGTGGGACAATAATGAGCTAGACTTCATGACTACATAAACTTGTGGCTTTGTCAACCACGGAGGTTGGGTATGTTGTTGCTTAAAGAGGAAAGCAAAGAGATGATTTGGTTATAGAAATTTCTTAAGGAGTTGGAGCATAAACAGGAGGAAGGTAAGTTGTATAGTGATAGTCGAGTGTTATACACCTAGCTAAGAACTATATTTTCCACTCTAGGATGAAGCGTATATAGTTAAGGTACCATTTCATTAAGACAACTTTGGAGGAAGAGAAGTTGAAGTTAGAGAAGATTCATACTAGTCAAAATCCTGCAAACATGATGACCAAGGTGATCACAAGGGAGAAATTGAAGATATGTTCAGCTTTGATTGGTCATCATAGATTTACAAATGAAAGGGTTGAGAAGCTTTCTCACATGAAAACTAGTATCCAAGTGGGAGATTGTTATGTTATGGAGCATGTTTTCCTGTGTGGAAGTGTTGAATATTGTATACTAATATTATTGTACACTCTCCATGGTTTTCATGTGTGGGAGTGTTGAATAATGTACGCTAAAAAAATTTGGCCTCGAAAAATGTGCCCAATATCTCGAGAAATGTGTTCGTCTCATATGGGCGATATTTTGACCCATAGGTTCATGGGGTGGTTTTGTCCCATGGTTTCGGTACCCATGGTATTGTATAACTTCTTAAGCAATTGTCTATTGATGTGCTTTTGTGCATATGGTAGGTGAGATGTAACATTGTAGATGTGTGAGTTCAAGTGTGAATTTAGGAGAGTTTGTTGAGTATAGCTCCAAACAGATCTGGGTATTGTATTAAGAGAAAGAGGTGGCTTATAATAAAATATAAGAAATTCATTCTTGGTGGACATAGCCCAAATTGGGTGAACCACATTAAATATTGTCTTTATGTTGTGTTCTTTTATTTTATGCACTTTTATTTTAGATTTGTGATATTTTTATGTATATTAGTTTCTACTATTGCAATTATGTGTGGGATTGTCCCACATATTTTGTCCATTATTTCTTAATAGTTAGTTTTATTGATTCTGATTGAGCCAATGATCTTGATCATCGGAATTCTACCTCATGCTACAGTTTTTCTCTTGTTTTGGGTCGTGTCAATTGGTCGAGCAATAAGTAGGATTTGATTACGATATCTTCTAAAAAGGTAGAATACATTGGAGCACTCAACGTTGCTATGGAATTTATTTGGTTGTAGGGGATTATGATAGAGTCTGGTATTCACTTTCAACGGCCTACTATCATTTACTATGACAACATGAGCACCATCTCAATTTTTTTAAATCTAGTTTAACATCAATAGACGAATCACATTGATATCTACATGCACTTCATATGGGATTTGATTCATGGAGACATCATTGACTTACATTATTGTCGGAATTTTGATCAAGTTACTGAGACAAATTTTCCAATCCCTTCACTGAAGAAAAGTTCCTTCACTTGTGCTCTCTTCTTGGGGTGAGGTCTTCTGCATGCCCACCCATATTCTTTGGGATTTCTAGTCCTCTTTTCCTCTTCTTCTTTTCTAGAAATATTATAGTTTATACATGGGTACCTTATCAAGACTTTAGTTTTCAGGACCCATTTGATGCATCTTTCCTACCTTTCTAGGTGATTTCTCTTTCATTTTTGACTTACCACGAACTCTACCTTAGATTTGATGAAGGGGAGTGTTGGTGTATGTGACTTGCCTCATCATAACTCAAGCCTTTTCCACCTCACATGGCAACTCATCTCACTTAGGTGAGATCATAGGTCATAGGAGTTAAATGACATATGATAGATTATGTCATAGAATATATCATTGTCATATGTGTCATAGGTGTCATAGGAGATACATTACATTTTGGAATCGTAACTCCTCTTTCCCTCATGGAGGGAATGATTTTCCAAGCACGGTAGTCACACAACACTCCCATTATGTACCATTTTTTTATCTATGAGGATGAGTATACCTCCTTATTCTATGCATGGTTTTCCTTGTTTTATTTCATTTACTGATTACTTGGAGCTTTCTCGTTACATTTGGAGTGTAACCTCATCAATGTGAATGGGTTTCCATTTTGATCCTCATAGAATAAAATCACATATTTAGAAGGGAACATTCAACCAAGTGCAATGATCACTTTTTGGGAGCCTAATTGCTCTTACCTAAAATAAATATGGGAGGTGGCAAATATGCATTGACTATAGAGCCTTGATAAAAATACAATGAGAACAGATACCCACTTCTATGGATTGATGACCTTTTATAATAGTTCATGGGAGCCAAGTTTTTCAAGAAGATCAATATGAAGTAAGGGTACCGCCAATTTCCCATTGATCTTGAAGATGTTGGGAAAATTCCATTCAAATCAAATGAGGGCTTATTCAAATGGTTGATCATGCTTTTGGGCTAACAAATGTACCTGCAACATTTTATGAGGATTATGAATGGTATCATGTGAGCATTCATTGATTTATTTATTTTCATGCACTGTGATGTTCTTTACTATAGTAAGATATGGGAGGAGTATGTTCAATATGTATAACAAATTATTTATACATTATGTCAATATAATTGCTATGCCAACATATCAAATTTTTCCTTTAGGATGGAGAGTATCCAATACTTATAATATATCATCAACAAGGATGACATGCATGTAGACCGAGAAAAAAATCTAGATCATCCAAGATCGCCAACACCAAATAACATCACCAAAATTCAAATTTTCTTGGGACTTTCCAACTTCTATCATAGATTTTTACTTGGTTTTTCTCACATTACACATCCTTTGAACCAGGTGACACACGAGAGAGCAAAAGAAAAGTTCATATGGACAGAGGCACAATAGAAGGCATTTACACAAATGAAGGAGAGAATCTTCTCTGCACCAATTTTAGTATTACAATATCTACAACAAGTCATTTGAGATAGAAACAAATGCTTCGTAATATGTACTTGTGTATTCCTCACCCAACATGGGAATTTGGTGGCTTACCATAGTAAGACATTCTCCTTGTGTAGGTATCGACATATGATAAGGATTTGTAAACCATTATATAAGCTTATATATAGTAGAAGAACTACCCTCTAAGGAAAAATTATCATATCCATAAACAATAAGCCTTTTCAATTCATGTGGACCCAAGACAATCTTGGGTCCCCTCCTTTATACTCTAGTCCCTTATGTTCTCTAGTCCTCCCCCCTTCGCACTTCATTCCTTACACTCAATGCATCCACCTACATCACCTATTTTATTACACCCTACTTTTATCCACCTACATCCTACTCTACCCCACTCACAGTGTATTCTTCCCGCAACCTTCTTGTAAATTCCCTTTGACCTTCCTACAACCAACCCACAACCTACATGCAACAATCCCCCACCTCCCCGAAAACATATTGCAATCTTCCTACAACTAGATAATGTCCTATAACCTATTTTTTCCACCCACCATCTCTAAACGTTTCCCTATGCTAGTCATAGGCATGGTCGATCTATGATTTTTCTTCCAAAGTTTTCCCATGTAAGTCACAAGTATGAGTAGCCTAATATTTTCATTTCAAAATTTTCCCCATGATAGTTGCGGGTATGATTATCCTATAATTTTCATTCCAAAATGTTCCTGTGTTAATTATGAGTGTGACTGATAGGGTAGATTTCACTCCAAAATTATCCACGTGCTAGTCATGGGTGTGACTAGCTTGTTATTTTGTCCCAAATTATTCTCTATGTCATCCACGCATGACTAATAAGTGATTTTCACTCCAAAATTTCCCCATCCATTACATTTATCCTACATAGTGTTCTTTCCATTCATAATTTGTACAATCTCATTCACAAGTACATTTCTTTATTACCATTTTTTTCTAGCTTTCATTATCCACTTGCACACACACTCGACATTTTATCTTTGGTCCCCTTCCACATGCATTCTATCCCTTACATTCTCTAGTCCCCTTATTGTGCACTCTATCCCTTACACTCTCCAATCCCCTTCACATGCACTCTATGATGGCAATGGTTACTCCTCGTGCTCCTATAACATCACGTAATGGGTTGCACTTGGTTGGAGACTTATATTTATAAAATTTCCTTATGACATCTACATTGATCCACTCTCAAGGAGCTTACAAACTCTCACTCACCGAGTTATAGAGTCTTTATGTCCTCTTAAGTACCTAACCCAATACTTGTTATTTAATGACTTGTCTTTAATGGCCTTCACAAACTTAGTCGATATTAGCGGGCTCCCACCATTTTCCCTCTAACACTACAACAATAATAAAATGGTGAGCTTATCCACCTTTTATAGTTATACACCTGACATCCTTTCTTGCTTATCTTTCCTCACCGGATCTTCCAAATATTTCATGTTTAAATCCAAAATTTGAAGTTGGGTCCATAAATTCCCTTATCCACCTCATTGTCAATTGACCATTCCTATTACACCATGGCATCCTAGTGGTTGACTTCCCTAACTGAAATTTTGAGTGAGTGGTCATTGTTAATTCACATGATCAAATAGGTATGATACCTATCACTTTTGATGCCTCTATGTCGTGTCATTTCTCCTTGAGTTCCACCTCCACGCACACTCACTCTCATTGGTGCATATTCCTTCAATGATGTTTACATGCCCCCTCAACTTGTTTGTGCCTCCATTCCCTTACTTCATTGTCTTATTTGTATATTCCCTTTAAAAAACTCTATCACATGCTCCAAAATTCTCACGTGTTACTTATTATTACACGTTTCAACTCTTCTTCATGCTTATCTATACTCAAGTATGTTTTTCCTTATTGTCAAAACTATTGCACTCCATATATTTTTGTGTTCCTCCTCCTCGAGGCTCCCTAGTAAAATTTGTGCACATGTTCTACTTTCCCGTATGTCACTAGAATACCACGCATCTCACTTCATCCCACACATTTTCTATCTTTTGTGCATCCTTATATCATGCATTGTTTATTCCTTTGTTCCCTTACAAAACTCCACATGCGTCAAACTTTATTTAGTGCCTTCCATCCTTATCCATTATGTGAACCTTGTATACACCTTAATCATGATCTCCTCCTATTTTTATGCCTCCACTCTTTACTCCTTGTACCATATTCTTGTGCGCACTTATACTTAGGACAAAATTGAGTAAGATTGAATTGGAGCTAGGATGCTCCTACATCAAACATCCAAGGTACTTACAAATTAAGCTCCACATCAATTATATTCAATGAGTGGTAGAACCACCCTTCAAACCATAAATAGTTCCAACCTCTTTATCCAAAAATATTGACCTTTTCCTTTGTATTTCTTCTAACACCTCGTTTAGTCCTTCATCACCTTTTTGTGACTCATATACACTATCTTGCACACTTTAGTGAGCTTCAACTCAACACTACCGATATCATCCTCCTAGGTTTCTCTAATGATCCTTCTTCCTTGCGATTATGTGCTTACTTTCAATTTTCTTTTGTTTTGTCCATATGCCTCCTCCTAAAGCCATCAAGGATTTGTTTCTCTCTAGATCCCACCTTCTTTTTGGGCTTATTTCCTTTTTAACTCCCCATTGCACTATAATTTGTATGACTAATCTTTGTGTTTCTTACAAGACTTCCTCCTATCATACTTTTATAGTATGTGTTATTCTGACACACCATCTCTCCTTTTCACGTTCTCTAGCACCACCGCTTTTGCTTTATTCTCCTTAGCACATCTATATTCATGTGAAGTTATGGGTTTGGACCCATTGTAGACCATCCATTTCTTGGTTTTCTCTACCTTTTCTCCTTCCCACCCAGAGATTTTCTCCATTTCATGTTTTCCTCCTTGCATGCTTAACCTTATGTGATTCTACTCTTAACCTTTTCCTCCTTTCTTGATGTCTCCTTACAAGGTTATCCTTCATTTTTCCTCTTGGCCTTTGTTAGACCACACTCCTAATTTTGTACTATGTTTATTGCTTTGGTGGCTATAGGACATATCTCCTCACCTTATTCCTCGGAAAACTTTTCCCAATAGTTCTCCTTTGTCTCATCCTCTTCTCGTGTGCCTACTTTGTTGTCCAAAACTTTTGGTCCCTCTTCACAGTGATCCCCTCCTTTCTCTATTACCTACATGTCAACTTGCATAGTGTCACCTTACTACTATCATACATTTCCTCATACATGTATTATCCATCCTATGTGTCTCTTACACTATGCCCTCGTGCAAGATCCTCCTTTGATTACTCCTTCTAAATAACCTTTAGGAAATTTATCCTTCTTCACATAATTTTTATTTACACTCTTATTCTCCTACATACTTATCTCAAGCTCTTCCTTGAGATCTTTATTGATCTCCATTTTATTTGGTTTCTCTTTTTACATGCACTCTTGTAACCTTCTCTCGAGGGTTTCTCTACTTTAGTTCTCTTCAGCAATTTCTTCCTCTCGGGGTCATCTATTTTCATCCTCTCTTGATCCCATTTTATTTTGTTATTTCTTTTGGGTATCCTTTGCATCCTCCAAAGAGTATCTTTATACTATTTTCGCACCTCCTTTGACTCGTGTGCTCTTCTTATTTTGTGCACCCTTCCGCACACCTTTTCCTAATATCTTCCTAGATCTCCTTACCAAGTACACTTTATTTCAGGTGCACTTTCACAATATGGTTGGATTGATATGTTTCCTCTATAGTGGTTCCATTATTGTTGCACGTGTATCCACCTATGCATTCCAGTAACTCCCTCAAAGCTCTATATTTCACTTTTTCTCTCATATGCTCTTCCTTTTTCTTCGAGTCTTCCTCCTCATGCATTTTGTTACACATTATTTCCATTTCTCTCTCTAGAATACTTATTCTATGCATTACACTATCATCCCTAGTCCTTAAGTTTTTATTTTATACACTCCATCCATTCGCACTTGATGGCTTCTAGTCATGACATCATGTCACTTCCCTATGTGTGCTTTTGGTCCTTCATAACCATCTTCTCCTCATGTGTAAAATTATTACTCATTGCTATCGATTGGAATACACATGTTTATATTTCTTCTCATATTGTGTTGTATCCTTCACGCACTCCTAAGTGACTCCATCTTCTCTTTTCACCCTTTTCTCAACTCTTAAGAAATCATTTGCCACATTCTTCCATGCACCACTTAGTTGGTCCTCTCGCACCGCTCAACTTTCATTTATCTAGCGCATTGTCATATGGATTTAGTGCTTTGCACCTTCTTCTTTCAATGAGGTTAGATGTAATATCTTCCCATCCTTACGCACCTTCACTATGTTGGCTCTCCCATCGTAGAGCATTTCCTGGTCATATTGTCATGGCCTCCCTGAAGGACATGACATGTGTCTATTGGAAGGATGTCACACAAAAATTGATTAGTGAATTTCCTTATCTTCATCTCCACCTCACATTGCTTGCAAATAATTCCATCATGACCTTCCACCAGTCATATCACTTTATATTTTTGGGATGCCTTATACGTGTTAACCCAAACTTCTATACCATCTCCTCTATAACTAGATCTATGGTTTTCCCATTGTTGACCACTACTAGGAAACACTTTCATTTGGTCTTGTACCTTGTGTGGAATACATGTTACCGATTCTCCCATGACTATACCTATTTTTCTTCAACACTTGGTTGTCTCCTTAGTGCCTTTCATTTTCCCATGCCTATTCTTTCTCTTTTGGCTCCACTTCTACACACATTCTTCCACTATGTTGGCTACCCTCATGTCGCACTCTGGGACACTTTGTTGCTCGATGTACCCTTTCCTCACATACATAACAACATTTATTTAATGTTTCACATCGAGTCTCTTCTCACTAATATATTCCTCCTATATCCTTCTCTCATTTGCATGTTGCTCAAACAATCCCTACATAACCTTTCTTGTTGTGACGTTGACTCTCCAAAGTGAGTCTCCTTTCCTCTCATGCATCTCTTATGTATTAAGTGTGCACCTTGTATTCTTGCACCCTTGACTCTTCACTAAGCCCTTCATGTACTCTTGGTTTATTACCCACTTATATCATCACCCTCTCTTCATCTTAGGGATATTTAAGATCTTTTTTTCCGATCTTCTTCCTTCTCTAGTCTAGTCCTTACACCCTTGAGGTCCTTCATGATCTCCTCCAACACCCTCATCATTGTTGTATTTATTTCACCTTTCTTGGGTGAAACCTCATGTCACTCCTTTAATCATTGCACTCTCAATTCCTTTGTGTCTTGTACCCACATTTTCTTACAATAAAGAACACAAACTCCCATGTTAGATATCTCACATTTAGCATTCTCGCTAGCTACTCTTATAGGAAATTATCATGCTCTAATATAACTTTGATCGCAACAATTACCCCCACACACCTACAAAGTCACACTTGGTTGAGTTTACATTTATAAAGGGCCTTATGACATCTACAATTATCCACTCTCAAAGAGCTTACAAACTCTCACTCACAAAGTTATACTTACTCTTTTTGTCCTCCTAAGAACCTAACCTAAGACTACTTATATTCCAACTCATCTCTAATGGCCTACAAAAACTTAGTTGTTATTAGTAGGCTCCCACCATTTTACCTTTACCACTTCAACAACAATAAAATGTTGAACTCGGCCTCCTTTTATAGTTACATACATGTGGTGTCCTTTCCCGCTTCCCTCTCCTCATTGGCTCTTTGGCCCATAAATGCCCATATCCAATTATCATCATTTGACCATTCATGTTGCACCACATCATCCTGATGGTTGGCTTCCTTGACCATCGGTCATTGTTAACTCACAAGATCAAATGGTACAACACCTATCACTTTTCCGGCCAACTCTGTTGTGTCATTTCTCCTTGAGTTTCCCCTCACTCATTTATTTATGCCCTAAATCTCTTCCACATACCACACACACTCACTCTCATTGGTGCATATTCCTTAGATGATCTTTGTGTGCCCCTTCAACTTCATTTTCCTCTATTCTCTTGCTTCATTTCCTTTTTCTCATACTCCCTTTCACAAAACTCTTGTGCAAGCTCCAAAATTCTCATGTGTTATTACCCCTCCATGCATCAACTCTTCTTTTGCATATCTATAATTAAGTAAACTTATCCTTGTTGTCAAACTAATGCACTCTATATCTTACACTCTCCTCTTCCTCAAGGATCCTTGGTAAACTTTGCACACCCATTCTACTTTCCCCATGTGTCACCAAACTACCGCACATCTCACTTCATCCCACACATCTTAAAACTTTTGTGCATTCTTCTCTCATGTGTTTATTATTCATTATTTCCCTTACAAAAATCCACATGCATCAAACTTTACTTAGTGCATTTCATCACTTATCCATTGTGTGAACCCCTGTATACACCTCATTCATGATCTCCTGTTATTTTGAAAAACCTCCTCTCTTCACTCCTTGTGCCCCATTCTTGCATGGGCCTATACTTAGGAAAAAAAAGTAGTATTTTCTTGGACCTAGGATGCTCCCGCATAACTCTATCTCATGCACTCTCCATTTCATCCACCTCCATCACTTATTTTCCACCTCGCCACTTCACCAACCTCCTAGTAATCACCCTCTAACCACCTTGTAACCACCCTACAACCACCTTACAATATCACCTTCATTCACCTCGATATTCTCCATCAACACCTCATCAACCGCATTGATAAGCTTGAGTCCCAAAACTTGGGGGCATGTGCCTCAAATAACCTATTAGTACATTTTTAATGATCATATTCACCCCATTGTGCCACACAACACCTATCCACCGCATTTCAAACTTCCCAAAATTTACAAGTTTGATGGCACCATAAACCCCCAACAACACTTATATTCATTTATTGTTATGAATTCTTATGTTAGTGATTAATTGAATGTGTGAGTAAATAATAATTACGTATGTAATTATTATCAATGTAAATGTAAGCGGGTAATAATTTGTTAGATGGTTTGGTTAAACATATATATTATTACAACAATAATATTATGTTAATAGAGGTGAGTGTTATTAGGAGATTTTGGAGGATATTATAACTCCATAAATATAGGAATTCATTTCCTATATATTTGTATGTTGTTGATGGAATTCATGAGAGAAGAAATTGAATATCATTCGCCATTATTTGGTTTAGGTATCTTTGATCTCTCTGTTAAATCTTCCATATACTCTTCATCTGGTATCGAGAAAGATTAATTCTTGTGATTTTCAAAATGATGTGTTAAGTCATGAAGGGGTGTTTTTAGTTATCTAATGTTTTGAGTTATGTCAATCCAAATTTTTCCATGCAGGCATTCCTTGAGTTTCAGGTATTATCAGTCTTCTTGGATTATCTGCAATTCGTGGATATGTTGTCTCTGTATATTAGTCTTGATATATTTGCTCAGTCACTTTAACTTGTCCTATTGTTGCACACATCGAGTTTCTAATCTGTACAATTGAGAATATGCGCAATCTATTAAAGGATCTTTGTATTCTTCACCACGCATCTGCTAGAAAAAGTATACAAGGATCCAAAATTATGTTACTTTAGCTGATCTCCTCGACATATTAAAGTAGAAGCGTGAGACTTGTCAAAACTGACGTGTAGAATAAAGATCTTATCTGGTATTAAAAAAATTGAAGGTGGGAGGGCGTAATGGTGTAAGAAGAAGTGCATGGATATGATGAAGAACAGTTATACCTATGGGCAATAAAAAAATGATTACAAATTATAGACAACCTTCTGTAATATGTTAGTTCTATGCTCAAGTTATCTCTGCTAGATTCATTTTTGGTGACTTTGTTCACATCTTGGCTCAGATTCTATGAATTTGGTGAAATCCTCTCACCGATCAATCTCAAACATGGCTCCCTCCATCGATCTTATCTCCAACACTGCATTGGAATCACGAAGCCGATATTTCTACAAGACAACATCACGAGCTCATATCTCCTCCCATTGACATGGTTTTATTGTATTGGTATTGAAAGCATCGCCTTTCTATGATTTTTGATAGTCTTTGCATTGACCGAGTTTTTGTTATGTCGTGACAAGTAGGTTAATTTGGGTCTTTAGAATTAAAATTTAAGTTCCATGTTTAGCTTTGGAGTCCGTTAAGTTTTTTTATTAGTTTTTATTATTGTTTAGTTTGATTTTATCACATAGTCTATGTGATTAAATCTTTTTGTATGTCAAAATTGTGTAGGTTTATCTTTCATTTTAAGTGTTATTTAAAAATAATAAATTGGGATTGAAAAATGTTCATTGTCAATTTTAATCCTTTCCTAAATGTCATATTCAAATGTGTTTAGTATGTCAGTATGAGTCAAAATTTCAATCAAAAGAGTCAATTTTTGTTTTATCATCAAATGTACGTTTGGTAAGTCCAAAAGTGTTGTATTTGAAATATTCAATAATAGTTTTCACATCAAAAGTTGTAAAAATAATATAAA